>JAOANK020378284.1:0-13951 GCA_026257165.2 Telfairia occidentalis | reverse complement strand
TGTGACTTCTAATATTTATTTTCATGAACTTTATGGTATTCAAGATAATCTAATCACTTGGAGCCAAAATCCCAACTTCATTCTATGTTCTATGGCTTCAAACATGAAGATAAAGTTTGACAAGTATTGGAGTTCAATTGAAAAGATCAATAAGTTGATATTTCTTGCTGTGGTGTTCGATCCTCGTTATAAATTGGATTATATGTTGTTTTTTTTTTCTAATATTCATGAGGAAGTTGTGGTTAAACAAATGACTGATAATGTGAAGATGTATGACTTTTATAAATCATATGATATTAGCATCCAAGGTGGCAATGGTAGTTGCAGTGGCAATGGTAGTGATTCTCAACAATCAAGTATTACCACTAGTATGACAAGTAGTGATGATGGTGAAGAGAATAGTTCGTAACAATTACGATATAAGAGAAGAAGATAAGAGAAAAGTTCTTTAGAAGTGACAAATGATCGGTATTTATGTGAACCTATGAGGAAGTTAGTGAGGATTTTGATGTTTTATCTTGGTGGAAATTGAACTGGCTCAAATACTGTATTTTATTAAGATTGCCCAAGATGTTTTGGCACTTCCATTATCTACTATGGCTTCTGAATCTGCATTTAGCTCGGGAGGGTGGATTCTTGATTGTTTTAGAAGCTCTTTGACTCCTAATACAATAGAAGCTTTAATATGTACATAAAATTGGATTCATGGTAACTCAACACTATTAGATTTTCCTCCACAAGTTGAAGAGTTGGAGACTTGTGATAAGATAGAGTCAGGTAATTAATTAATTAATTTTTAATTATTGTAGATCTAAATCAAATAATATATGATTATTTTTTTTTGTTAGTTTTTTCAGAGATGAGATCCTTGTCTATTCACAAATAATTAGCCTTGCTGCAGGATTGATGATTTTAATTGTAAGTATTTGTTTAACGTTGCATATTGTTTTCTTTTTGTTATATACAATTTTATTTTCAACTAAATTTTTGTTTGTTGTATTTAAATTTTCAGGACTGAGCACTAAAAAGTGAAAGCTCGAGATTAGAGAACTAATGCTCGTCAATTTGTAGGGTGCTTCAAATGAAGGATTTAATGTTGTAATTTTAAATTTGAACTTTGAATGATAATGGTTTATTTTGAAGTTTATATGGTTGATTGTAATAGACTTTTTAACCACTATTTTTTATGGTTATTATGTTTGAAGACATTTGAAATTTTTGGTAGTTGTTATTTAAATCATTTTTATTTATTTGCTTAAGTTGTAGATTTATATAAAAAATAAGGTATAATGTACAACATAAAAAAAGTTGACATGTAAGCATTTTTTAAAAAATCACTAACTTTTTTCAAAAAAAAAAATAATAATAAAAAACCGACAACTCCAACCCAACCCAATTCGAAATTATAAGGGTTAGGTTGGGTTGGGTTACAACCGTAGATAGGGTTGTTCGGATTGGCAACCCGACCAACCCGAAATTTTGTGTTGGTCCAAAAAAGACCCCTAACCAGACCCAACCCTTATAATTTCGGGTTGGAGTCGTCATCATTCAATTTTGAGAATATATGATTGGTCACTCAAAATATTAAAATAAAAAAGAATGATCTACGAAAATTAAATTAGGCTCGGGAGTCATTTGGGTGTAGGGAAGGTATCAGTACCCTACAACACCCGTTGCCAAATTCATTTCAAAAAATAAATCCTTTTATTTTATTTTATTTAAAATAAAATATTTTTGTTTGTGCTTCAAATGTCTCATATTTTGTTAATTCACATTTGAGAGAACAAACACGAATCGATTTTATAAGTGGCACAAAGACCATTAAAAATGAATTTTACTTGGAAACTCTAAAATAAATTTCAAGACATTAGGAGGTGGTTTTCAAATTAAAATTTATTAAATAAATTTTAGTGAGATTCATGTATTTCTAGGGTTAACCCTAAAAAGAGAATACTACTCAATCTCAAAATATTAAATTTTATTTCAGAGCACAATTGCTCAAATTAAAGAGAAAAGAAAAACTTTTTTTAAGAAAAAAAGGAAAAGAAAAAACTAGAAGGCTTTATTGTAAATTGTGAAATTTAAAAAGAGAATTAATAATAAAAAAAAAACAAACATATTAAAGAAAATAATAATAATAAATTGAAGAAATGAAAAGAAAATATTTTTAATTTTGAAAAAGAAGAAAAATGATGGGGGCCACCTATAAAAAAGAAATTAAAGGAAACAAAATATATTTACAAAAAAGGGTGTGACCTACTTCTTTAAAAAGAGGTAATTTAAATAAAAAAAAGAGGGAGAAATTTATTTTAAAAAAAGAAAATGTGAAGTCCACTTACTTACTTTTCCCCCTTTCTTTTTCTCCTTCTTCCCCACTTTCACAATATTTCCTCCTCTCTTCTCTTTTTCTTCTTTGGTCACCGAAATGTCGTGGAGAATCGCTATTGTAGGTTCGTGGGTGTCATCAGAGTTAGAGGTGATTAAAATAATATGACAAACACAACTGACCGACCAAAATCGATCGAATCGACATTAGTCGATTGATTTTACGAAAAATTTAGTCGATGTCGGTTGATTAGAGTGGCTGGAGAAAATTTTGTTCGACCTATCGACTAATGTCCTTTTACCAATAAAAAAAACGCGGACACCAGCAGCTGCACACTAGACCATACAGTGCATGTGTAGTTGCTTTTACTTGAAAAAGAAAAAGTAATCATAACCTTTTCTTTAAAAAAATGTTATTTAATTTTTTTTTCTCCATCTCTTTTCCCCTCTCTCTTTTCTCCTCCTCAACCGAATTTTGACTTTCTTATTAGAAAATGGTATGTTTCTTCATTCTTCTCAATTTCTCTTTTTTTCTTTTTCTCATCCGATCAGAACTTGGACTTTCACTTCTTTTTTTCTCCTCTTTCCCCCCTCTCTCTTTTCTCCTCTTCATCTGATCAATACTTAGACTTCTACTTCACATAGAAAAATAAACCGTCAAAATGACAAATCACTGATCGATCAGTCGGTTTCATTAAGCATCCCAAACCGCCCGACATCGATCGACTAAAATCAATAGGTCAGTTTTCAGCTTCAATTTTACCCAAAACTAACACTAACCAACTGATGAACACCCCTCGTCAGAGTATGGGTTAGTAGAGTCGTCAAAAGCATGTTGTTACTACTGTTAGTTGTCAAATCACCGTTGCTAGTATGAGTCGTTGGAGGTGTTTTGTGGAGGTCGTGAGAGTTTTTTGCGGAGGTTGACAAGATCAAGAGAAAAAAATGATTACTTTCTTCACCTTCTCTCTCTAAAATGCTTCTACTCCTTTCTCTATCTTAATCTATCTCTGAATCAATTGCCTCTCTAGAGAATGAGAGGGAGGAAAAGAGACGATATGAAGAGGAAGGAGAATGAGAGGAAAAATAGGGAAGAAGAAGGGGTCTTTGAGGATGGAAGAGAAAAATGAAAAAAAAAATGAAAAAATGAAATTGAATAAACTAAATAAATAATAATTAAATTAAAATCTAAATCCTAATAAAACCAAACTACGTAAAAACCATTAAAATCAAAATAAAAAATAAAATAGTTAATGAAATAAAAATAATAAAAAAAATTCAATCCAAATGCAGTATTCACAGTTTTCCTTCTTTGTATATTCCTGAGACATAAAAGAAAGACAAAAAAAGAAAGAGACTGTATTGGGAGATAACATTTTTAGTGGAAGAAAGTAGCAGAGGACCTGAATTGACATAGGTTTCAACATCAACTATTCAGTTGGGTTTGATTTAACCAAAATAAAGAAACGATGGATCTTAATTGACATAGACTTTGACCTTAACTAAATGGTTTGGTTTGATTTAACAGAAATCAAGAGCAACAAACTTAAATTGACGTAGGCTTTGACTCCTCAACTAGATACTTTGTGTTTGACTTAACATGGACTTTGAGTAAGCTTACCCCCATTGATTTGAATCTCGTGTACATATGCAACTCTGTTTATAATTAAAGTGATAATAAAAGCAACTATATCAACATTTATAAATGAACAAATACTTAAGAGAAGAGAAAAGGATAGGACAATATGTGTTCCATAACAGAAAGCTTCAGCTTATAAGAGAAAGTCTAAAGATGTATTTATTAAGAATATAGAATACAAGTTCATGGCAGTGGATAAGGGAATATGGAATGATATACACGAGTGATAACTCTCCAAAAGAGAGTTATTAGGAATCTTTTAGGCATGATTTCATCCCTCCATTGAAGTAAACTGTCTTTGAAGAAATAATTGCTTGATTTATCTTTGTTTTGCATGTGAGACTTTTAAGAACTTAATATTGTTGCATTATTCTATTTATTCCAGCAATTGAATGAAATAGAAGAAATTTAAGGTTAATTACTACTGATTCTAGATTTTTTTTTTGCAGATAAATGATGAAGCATTATTTTAGGAGAATTATTGTTCGAGCAATTTTGGAGCAAAACGGACATAGAGGATCCGCGCAATGATAACGAAAATTTGAATATGGAAACAAATATTTCTTTTGCGGAATTACTCAACCGTTGGATGTGAGCCACGTGGACGATTTAATCTAATAGGTTTCCTAATCACAATGGAATGCCTATAAATAGAAAAGGAGGCCGCCAATTAGAAGAGTTCAGCTAGTTCGATTTTGATTAGAGAGTTTTTAGAATTTTTGAGTTTTTTCCGCAGAGTTGCTTTTACCATTGCTGCTGATCTTGAATTCCCGTAAAGAAGAGCTTGTCGAAGGCAGAAAACTTCGTGAAGGTTGCAGCAGGATAATTGATTCTGTCTACCTAATTTGTGAAGCAATTGATTTCTACAACTCTTTGAGATTTTACTTCATCATGAACTTGTTTACCATTTATGATTATTTGTTACTGTCTTTTATTCATCTTAACATGAACTAATCACCTTTGTGTGAAGATTAAGGGAGATGTTGTTGAACTAATTTAGGAATTGAAGTAAAGCTTGCAGATTGAATTGTTTTAGAAGTATTTCTTATTGTTTAATGTTTATGTCTGCCTGGCCCACACGCATCAATTGATTCTGTATGATTTGAGTGAAGATACGAGTAGTATGTTGCTTTTAAAACACATCAGCCTTTAGATTAGGTTAGTTCTGGCTAAGTGAGGAGGTTAGGGAAAATCACTCACATAATGTAGAAAAATAACAAGTTTAACTCATCTAGGTTAATGGGAATTTAGTTAAGGTAATTGAGAGGTTTGGAAGGATTCCAAGACTATTGTTATGTGATTCGATCCTGTAATTCTTTTGCTTTAGGATTCTACTTCACGAAAATAACATGTTACCTTAATTTGAACTCATTCATTCTCATCGTTTCAATCACAAAAGCATTCTTTTTATTCTGTCATTCAATTTCGTCTAACATTAGTTACAAAAATTTGCAAAATAATTGTATTTTGTTGTTATTTGAATTCACTAAGAGATTAAGTCAAGATAGTTCAAAATCTACCACTAATCCTTGTGGAGATGATATAAATATTTATCACTTGCTGCAGACTATTTACACTTGCACATCGCTTTGTGTGTTTTTATTACTTATTGCACATACCCAACAAGTTTTTGGCTCCATTGGCGGGGATTACTTTAAATTTTGACTACTTTTTTAGTTTGATTTTTTGTAGTGAATTGGAGATTTATTTACATGGATTCAATTTATGTGTGATTGCAACATTTGGTGTATGAACACTAATTCTGATTTAGAAGTTGAATTTGATTCAGAAATCGAAAGAACCTCGTGGAGAATAAGGAGAGAATTAAGAAATCGAGTAAATTCGATGGAGCAACATCTTATACCTCCTGGAGTACCTATAGAGCAAGAAAATCAACAATCGAATAGAGAAAGAGTTCCATTACCTGGTATAGCAATGCAACATTAAAGTAGACCAGTGGATCAAGTTGAAAATCCTATTATTTTAGCCAATGACATGGAGAGAGCCATTAGGGACTATGCAGTTCCTATGTTTGATGAATTAAATCCAGGCATAGTCAGACCAAATATTCAGGCAACAAACTTTGAGATGAAGCCTGTGATGTTTCAGATGTTGCAAACATTATGTCAATCTCATGGCTTACCTGAAGCAAATCCATACTTACACTTGAAGAATTTCTTGGGAGTGAGTTCGTGATTTAGGGAGTTTCTAAGGATGCCCTACGATTATCTTTGCTTTCGTATTCATTAAGAATGAAGCAAAAACATGATTAACAACATTTGCTCTAGGATCCATTACCACCTATAATGAATTGGCATAGAGATTTCTGACTAAGTATTTTCCACCTACAAGGAATGCCAAGTTAAGATCAGAAATTATATCTTTCAGGTAGTATATGAATGAACCCTTTAGTGATGCTTGGAAACGATATAAAGAGCTCCTTAGATAGTGTCCTCATCATAGTTTGCCTTACTGTGTTCAACTGGAGACATTTGACAATAGTTTACATTCAGCTACACAGAGCATGGTGCTTCCTGAATAATAATTTTCATATCATCTTCATTATGGTTGAATGTTTCATTATACATTTGAATTGACATTCATAATTAGTTCAAATGTATCTACTATACTCTTTGTTTTTAATGTTAAAAAGTTGTATGATAAATACATAATAAACTAATATTTAATATGTTAAATTTGTTACTATCAGTGGTGAATTTGTGTTAAGAAGAAGCGGCATCGTCTTCTTCATTCATTATTATACCTAATCTTGAGGTACATTAATTTTGAAATGTATGTTGTTGTGGTATGATTCTAAGTTTCTGAAACTTTGTATGATTTCCTTGTAGATATTTAATGAGTTGGTTCTGTTAGTGTAAAATGTATGAATGAGTATGAATTAATGATACTATATGAATAAATCATAAGTTTTTCAGGTATTGTCTGTTGTATGTTATAAGAATTATACATTACTATTGTATAGTATAAGAAAAATTGTTTACTGTGCAATATGTATGAAAAATATATAAACATAGTGTAGAAATATGTTGATTAGGTGGGAAACATATATAAAAGTATTTAATTTAGCATGGATTTGATTTTGAACGAATGAAATAGGAATGACAAATATGTGTTGTTTTGAACTGATGATAGAGAATGTATATTATTAAACTAGGTTAATAGTACTTGTAATGAATAGTTTGTATGAAACATTTGGATTCGCTGTGAAACATATATAAAAGTATTGAATTTAGACACATATTCATAAACTAGCTTAATAGTACTCATTTGACTGTTTTCATAACTAGTATAAATGTATCATACATATTTGAATGTTAAATTAAATTGCTATAAATGATTTATGTATGTTCAATATAACTTGTTTAGAATAAAATTAATAATTGATTTGTGTATGTTCATTATTACTAATGTTGTGTAATGTGTATTCATAAAATTTAATCATTATTACTCATGATTGAATCATAATATTCATACATAATATTCACATCATGTTCATTATGGTTGAATTTATCATTATATGTTTGAATTAATATTCATAATTAGTCTGAATGTATCTTCTCTCTAAATTTTACATTACTATACTATTTGTTTTAAATGTTAAAAATTTGTATGATAAATACCTATTAAACGAATGTGTAATACCTGAAATTAATCTTTGAATGCTTTTCAGGCATTGTTTGCTCTATGTTATAAGGATTATATATACTATGGTATTATATAAGAAAAATTGTTAGTTGTATGTTTTGTAGATGGTAAATAAGGAGACAAAGGGCAAAGGCAAAGCATCAAAAAGTGAAAGGATACCTACTAATCCTAAGAAGGCAAAAGCATCCAAAAAAACGAACCAAAACTTGTTGAGCTAAGTTCAAGCAAGGTATGGAATTTATATATATGACACTCTAAAAATTAGAATTTGTTTTAGAAGCTATGATACTTTTTTAATACGATAGGATAGTAGGAGTGAGGAAGAACATAAGTTGGGAGTACCATCAAAGTTGAACTTCTACAATAGGTTATTTGGAAATATGGGGAAAATGAGGTCAAACAGAGCCAAATTTATGGTTGAATCAAGTGCTAAAGAAGACGACGGAATTTTAGAAACTAAAAAAGTTCCTTACATCACACCACTACAAATAAAGATAATTAATGAAAGTACATAACTAATGAATAAAATTGAGAAATGTTATTAATTAATTAGATGTGTTTGCAAAAACCAAAAACATACAATGAGACAATAGTCGAAGAAACAGTGGAAGAGATGAATTCAACCACTGAAATGGACCTGAGAGATGATGCTCAATCACAAGAAATGCATCAAGAAGAGACACTAAACGTCATCGTGAGGAAAGGAAGAGAATGTCTGAAGAGGAAGAGGATGAATTAGAGGTATTATGTTACCATAAAAGTATTTAATACTAATTGAAGATGTTAATAGTAAATATAATTAATTGCAGGAAGATATGGTGCCACTCGCAAAGAGAATGAAAGAAAAAATAGCCAGAAAACCTAAGCAACAAATGGTATGATATTTATACACTAATTAAACATATATATAATATGATTTCTACATTGACTTAAATAATGATATTAGTGTTGATAAAATTTATTTTCAACAAAAAACAATTAGATTAAGAAAAATAGAGATAAGAGGGGCAAAAGAAAAAGGAAATCTGAGAAAGAGGAACAGAGGGAATCAAAAGTATAAAATATATATATTCATTATGATTAATGAATAAACATTCATATTGAATCCAAACTTTTTATGATTGCAAGATAAAAAGAAAAAAGACAAAAAAGACAAAAAAAAAAAACAAAAATTGCAAGGGGAGATGAGGATGCAGTTGATGAGGTATGTATGATTAATATATTACAAGTATAAATCTTAAACGGTTTACTCTGTTATAACAATTTATTATATGTTTGATTAATATAATAAACGAAACAAATGTATGCATGATAATTATAATCTGATATGAATTATATGACGTAATATGTATTATTTATGAGAAATCTGATTAAGGTAATGGAAAAATAACTTTAGAAGGCTCCATTGTTATTGCTAAGAGAGAAATGGTCAACAACACAAAAATTAATGATTTACCTAACTGGAAGTGCTGAAGACAATTAAAGAGAGGTTAAGCAACAAGCATTTAATGCGATTTAGTAATTGTTATTTTGGGAATTTCATAAACTTGAAAATTAGGAAATTTCCTAGCCAAATCCTATTTCACATCATCAGAAGACAAATTAGGTCAACAACACCTAGTGAGCTATGATTTAATTTAAAAGGAAGGGTAGCAAAGTTCACAATAGATGACTTCAAAAGAATAACAAGGTTGAGTTGTGACAAAGAAGAAATAGATAAAGAAGAGATTGAAAGGGAAGTTTTTTAAAAAAATATTTTGATGAAGATAAGCCAAATCAGAGATAAGATATTTCAAACTTTTTTAGTAGAATAGAGAACGTAAAGAGAAAAGATAGAGTCAAATTGGTGAAGCTACATTTGTTGGCTAATTTTATTTTAGGAAAATAGAATGAAACCGGCATAGAAAATGAATACCTCTATCTATTGGATGACGAAGAAATGTTTGATAATTATCAATAAGGGCGTTTGGCAGACAACCTAACAATAGAATCAATCAAAAGGTCAACAAAACATCCAGACGCATCAATTATAGGACTTGCAAGATTCTCATACGCTATTATAGTATAAGCTTTCGTGTGCATACTGATGCTATCGAGAGAGCCTAAATGCTATGCGAGAAAAGCTAGCTCGAGTATTCCAAAGATGAAGAATGGAAAGAACTTAGTGTGAAAGTTTTTTAAAATAAAAATGTATGTTTGTGTTCTGTTAATTGTCATACTTACAATATATTAATGAAACAAAATTTGAGAATAATATATTTAATGTTCATGCAATTTGAGATTATAAAAATAAAAGTTGAAGGAGGGGAAGATATTGGAAAAGGGAAAGAAAAAATACATGAAGTTCATGTCGAGAAGGCAAAATCGTCGTATACCACCCAAAATGTGGTGAAAACGAAAATTCCTACTTTCTTCTCAAAGTTTCAGGAAATGATTATGAATAATTTTGAAAGTTTGAACAATAAGGTAGATGACCTATGCAAAGAGGTTGGGAGTTTAAAAAAATTGATAAAACAAAAAGAAGGTGAACAAAATGAAGAAGGAAAAAATGGCAGACAAAAATGAGAGGACAAAGATGAAGAAGATGGACAAGGAGGGGGTTAAGGGAATGAACAGCGAGATGTTGAAAGTAGGGAACAAGATGAAAAAAAATGAAGGAGGGCAGAACAATGAAGGAGAACAAGAAGGGGTGAAAGACAATGAAGGAGAACCTGAGGAACAAACAATGGGAGGATTCGGAGGTAGTGATCAACCAGAAGATAGAGCAAAGATATTGACACAACCAAACACTGTAAGTATATATCACGACTCAAATACTCTTATTATGATTATAGTTTAATTAACATGAAGAAAATGAAGGATCCATCTTTCGACGAAATCGAGAGTGAAGATGACATCATATCCACAAAGTTCTTAAAAGAGGCGGACAAAATAATCAAAAAAGAATGACGAAAGAGGTATGTATATGTATGTTTAGGAATGAATAATGAATACTACTTAGGACTTTGTACGTATAAATGACTGTACTAGAAGAAAATTTAAACATTTACGTACGAATAAATTACTGTACTGGGAGGTATAAAGTATTTAATTTATTTTAGAAAATGCAATGGTAGTGTGTAGTTATATATATCATACTGTTGGGAATCCAAATGCTGCAAATTTTAAGATTTTTTGGCAATGCTAACACTAAATGAATACAAAAAATAGTATCACTTTCTCCTAAATCTTGCCTATTGTGTACTCGTTGGTGTTATGCAAGATAATAATTTGAAGGTACAAAAGGATGTGCTTAAAATGACTAACATATACATTCAAGTTGTATGTGCAAATATTTATTCTAATGCAAATGTGAATTACAAAATGATCGGTCATTAAAAAATACTTTTGATTGCATATTAAAGCTAAGAGGGACATGTCCATTTAAACTTGAGGAACGAATGAGGGGACTAATTGAAAAAGAGAACAAGGGCGTCCAACAGAGAAGAGAACGAAGAGTGGTAATGTCATCAAGAATTCTAAGGTCCCCATTCACATCAAAATTTGGGTTTGCTGAAGATTAAAAAAAAAAAAAGATAAAGTGGTGAAATCAAAATTTTTTATGCTCCATCTTTCAATCTTATGTCACAACTCTAAATTATAGTTTTTCTTAGATAATGTTATTTTTATTTACAAACAAATGCTTCAAAATGTTATTGTTATGAAATATTTGTAGTTTGATAATCGAATTTCATGAATGTTTAGTGATCTCCAGTTATTTGAATTCATATGAATGTTTAGTGTTTTGATTATGTTGTCGAGTTTGCAGAATTGATTTGATTTTCTTATTTGGATGTAACACAGGATGTAGAAGTTGAGGATTCACTGTAATAATACTTTATTCATTGAGCAGTTGAAATTGTTATATATATAGTTTGAATAATATGTATAGGGGTAGCTGACAATAATATTAAGTCAATGTGACATATAAATAGTATGAATATCATAACAAGAATTATGTATGTGCTCTTGTGCCTTTTACTAAGCTATTTTAATATAAAAATCACAAGAAAAAATCATAAACAATGTAAGATAATATTTGCAAGTATTTCATTTATAAAAAATGTAAAAGTAGTTAAAATGAAAGAATTATAAGATTTATAAAATAGTAAACTTTGCTTATCAAAAAATTGAAAAATGATACAATTGACAATCTACTGCGTAAGAGAATATTTGGGTAAGATAATTTTTTTTAATCTAAGAACAAAAGGTTTTTCATTAAATGGAATTATATGAATGCTTATTGTTATAAAATTGAACTCCAATGATTATTCTATTTTGTAGGTTGATAATAGACTTTTCATTAAAATCAGCATTTTTGATACAACCAGTAAACTTTGCTTATCTATACAAATGACAAAAATAAGCATTATGACAAATATATACACGAACTAAATAGAAAAATTTGTGATTTTGAAATCGTTAATTCAAACTGATATATAAAACACTAAACTTTGCTTATATTTAAAATGATAAATTGGATTATGTTTTTCTCATCTACTTTATTATTGTTATGAAATAGATTTCCAGTAGTTATTTGATTTTTTAGTTTGATAATCGACTTTTAAGGCTAAATCACAAATTGTGAAACAAATACCTTTGCTTATCTAGATACTAAAAAATATAAACAGTATGACAAAAATATTTGTGATCTGAATTGACAAATATGTGACAATAAGTCAATGATAACTCATATGAATAGTAATGCCAAGTATGAATAGTATAAATTAGATATGAATTGATACTCCATATAGCGAAATTTATATATTTATTTGGCAATAATATAAAAGATTTATGATCATTAATTCTAAATGAAAAACATATTTCTTATTTTTGCAATTATAAAAATAAATTAATGTGACAAAATAAAAAAAAATTAAAAATCTACTGAGTAAGAGAATAATTGTAAGTCTTTCTATTATGTCTGATACGTTCACAACGATCACATTTAACACGCTTTTTGAACTCCATAGTTGAAGGGATTCTGACTTTCTTTGGTCGACCAGCTGATCATTTGACATTGAGAGGTAGCACTTTAATGTTCTTGACATCGTCTGGAATGTTTCAAGAACTCTCGTCAACAAGTGGATTGATCAATCTGCTATACATTAATTATAAAGTCTTGCTGGAATAGAATTTTGCAACATAACTTTGAATAGATAAGTACTTCTTAGTTAATACAGAACATGTATAAGAATAAGGAATTTCAAGAAGATCTCACATTCGACAACTGCAACTCCGATTACATAAATCTCCATCATATTTTTTTCGTTCGGTGCAGAACATGGTATAGAAAATTGTTGATTGGATACATCTGAAAAAACGCAAACGTTTATGAGGTGGTAAAGGGCAATTAAATGTAAACTGTATATGGATATTTATGGTACGAAATGTGAATATATTATTCATACTAGGTAGAAATTAAATATTGGGTAGAATTCAAGATGGTATGAATACTTACTTGCATTGTCTGACTACCCTCAATCAATTTTCTCAACGCGTTTTCAGTATGTTTTGTAAACAACGTAATCTAAAACTCAACATCATTTTTTCGTTGAAAAAACCATCTTTGCAACATCATTCTAATAACTTCCAACATAGAAGAAACTGGCAATTCTCGAGCGTCCTTAAGCGTAGCATTTAAACTCTCAGATATGCATGACCACCTATGAAATCAAATTTCTTCGAACTCCTTACGAATACCTCCTGTAGATGACTCTGTCTCATATAAAATTTGAACTCAACAACATTATATGCCATGGCACATAACATATATAGAGAGTCAACCAACTTATGCTTATACCTTAACGTCAAGTTTTATAACAAATGGTAAATACATAAACAATGAAAAACATTGGGGAAAACCTTCCCAATACCATTTGCTATACTTTTATAACAATCTGAAACAATGACTAAATCTTTTTTATCATCAACAACTAGTTTAAGTTGTTTGAAAAACCACTCCTATGACGAATCATTCTCAGAATCAACGATAGAAAATGTCAATGGAAATATTTGTTCATTCGCATCTATAGCGCAAGTAGCCAATAAGGTGTCGGACATACTTATTCTTCTAAAGAGTATCATCAATAGATAGAATAGGCCGACAATATAGCCAACTAGAAATAGAAGCTGACAAGGACATGAAGAAATACTTGAACCTATGATCTTCGTCTAGTTCGTAACTGGTGAAAGTACCTACAAAAAAGGAAAATATGTGAAGTTTATGATATTTGTGGTATTAATAGCTCATACATATTAATTTAAATCATACAAGTGTGA
>JAOANK020378067.1:0-13953 GCA_026257165.2 Telfairia occidentalis | reverse complement strand
AAATGGTTAATGAAATGTTCAAATTCCTTCCAAAAGTTGGTTGTTCATGTGTTGAACTCTAAGCCAACATTTACCTCTTCCACACCCAAATTCACCAATCAAGGGATCCCACCATCTCGTTCCAATGCTGGAGAATAGTCGAGAAGACACTAGTGGTGGTCCAGGAGCTGATTGAAGAAGAAACCCGCTGGAGATAGGAGAGGATTTGAGCTACAAGAGGTTAGTACACAAATTCCCTATTTTTCTCTTTAAAAAGCATGATATTCCTTAATTAAATTGAGCTGATTAGAGTGTTTTGTATCCTATTCCGCTAGACATGTATGTTGATACACCCTTCATATTTCACGGTCCAATCTTATGCAAACTCATTACATAGAATGCTACCACTCGCATGTCTCCACATGAACGATTTAGGATCACATCTTTGTATCATATACAAAGCCGGCCATGTTCTATAGTGTCCCCAGGAGAAGGTACCCAGCCTAATCCGTATACTATGGATCGTTTTGGCTATTTACTTAAACTTGATCCACTTTTATGTCTCCACATAAAGTCTAAGTATTCATGTTATAGCCATGGGTTCTTAGTTTATTGGATTTATAGAGTTATAATTAATTCAATAACAACTTTATTGAATAACTTCAATAACTACTTTATTGATGATAATATATGTTTACATGCCACTGAGTTTCATGACATAACACCCAACAAAAGAAAACACACTGTAATACCTTGGCAGGTGTACGAGATGGGCCAAAATGGCCTCCACATGGCAAGGAGTGACACGGGGCTATGATTTGTGCACACTCCTCAATGGGCACACATCGCTTGATAAAATGGTATGCACAAATTTTGAATAAAAACAGGTCATCCCAAAGACAGAAGCGTACCTCACGCAGAAATCATTTTTTGTGTATGGTGTTGAGATCAGACGCTAGCATTCCAGTAGCAAGGTAGTTCACATAATCAACATACCAACGAACACTAGAACTTACCTGATACAACCTCTCAATGGGGAAATCCTCGGTAATAGGAAGACCTTGCTACATGGCTCCATCCTCTATCCTCGAGAGGTGGTCAGCTACCACATTCTCATAGCCCTTTCGATTGTTAATCTCAAAATTGAATTCTTGCCAAAGAAGTACCCAACGAATTAAACTAGGTTTTGCATCCTTCTTATTGAACAAAAATTTCAAAGTAGTAAGATTGGTGTGAACAATGACTTTTGATCCTAGCAAAAAGGGCATAAACTTATCAAAAGCGAAAACAACAGCTAGCATCTCTTTTTTAGTAGTAGTGTAGTTCTGTAGAGCACTATCAAGAGTTCTACTAGCATAGTATATAGCCCTAAATAGCTTATGATGTCTCAATCCTAGAACAACACCTAATGCAAAATCACTTGCATCACACATCAATTCAAAGGGTTCATTCCATTCAGGCACAACAATTATGGGAGCAGATATCAAATTTTCATTCTGAACATGTAAAGCATTTCAACATGCATCATCAAATAAAAACACAGAATTTTTGTAGTAAATTGCATAGGGCTTTAGTGATTTTTGAAAAGTCCTTAATGAAGTGTCGATAAAACCCCGCATGCCCCATGAAACTCTAGACTCCCTTCACATTCCTAAGAGGTGGCAACTGCTCAATCACAGAAATCTTTGCTCAATCGACTTCCAACCCTCTTGGGGAAACCTTATGGCCTAGGACTATCCCTTCCTTGACCATAAGCTGGCATTTCTTCCAGTTTAGGACAAGGTTGGTGTCTTGGCATCGTTGCAAGACACGAGACAGGTTAGCTAAGCAAATTTCAAAAGTAAAGCCAAATACCGAGAAGTCGTCAATGAAGACCTCCATTATGTGCTCGATAAAGTTATGGAAGATCGCCATCATGCACCGCTAAAAAGTCATCGGTGCATTGCACATTCCGAAGGGCATCCTCTTAAAGGCATATGTTTCATAGGGACAAGTGAATGTGGTCTTCTATTGGTCCTCTGGTGCAATAACAATCTTGTTATAACCTGAAAAACAATCGAGGAAACAATAATAGGGATATCTAGCAAGTCTGTCAAGTATTTGATCAATTAAAGGAAGTGGAAAATGATCTTTCCTAGTAGACTTATTCGACTTCCTATAATCGATACAAACACACCACCTTGCTAAAGTTCTAGTTGGGATACACTCATCATTCTCATTCTTAAGAACAGTCATCCACCCTTCTTAGGCACTACCTTAACAGGACTTACCCAGGCACTATCAGAAATAACATAGATAATCACTACATTCAACAATTGAAGTACCTCAGCCTTAATTACATCTTTCATAACAAGGTTCAACCTCCTATAATGCTTAATAGTTGGCCTATAAGAATCCTCCATGAGAATCGTATGCATGACTATGGAAGGACTTATACCTTTTAGATCACTAATCGACCATCCTATAGCAGATTTATGAGCATGCAAGACCTCTAACAATCTATCATCCTCTACTTCAGTTAAATCATTCGATATAATTACAGGAAAAGTAGAACATTCACCTAGATATGCATACCTAAGATGGCTAGGCAACAACTTCATTTCAACTGTAGGATGTTTCTCAGACTCACAAGCATGGATATGTTCTACACATAAATGCTCATGCTCATGCTCAACAGGGAAAACAGATAATTCATCAAAAGATTCATGATCATCCTTAACATTCAGCATGTCCACATCATCACAATCAATATCCAGAATATTCATATCATCACAATAGGTATTCAACAGCTTTTCTCATCAATCTCAGTAGAAGACAACATAAAAGATCTCAGTTCAGCATTGGTAGAATCCACTACATCTATCCTATTACAAGTACGTACCTTTTCTTTTTCCATGGATCGATAGATGTTAAAGATTACCTTTTCCTCATCCACCCTTAGGGTGAGTTTACCTTGTTGAACATCGATCAAGGCCCTTCATGTAGCTAGGTATGGTCATCCAGGAATGATAGGTACCTCAGTGTCTTCCTCCATGTCCAACACAATAAAATTTGCAAGGAAAATAAACTTATCAACTTTAACGAACACATCTTCAATAATACCTTTAAGGAAGGTCAATAAATGTTCTGCAAGCTATAGAGAGATGGTGGTCGGCTGCATCGCTCCCAAGTTTAATTTCCTGAACACAGATAAAGGCATTAGATTAATCGATGCACCTAGATCACATAGTGCACGTGCAACAAAAATATTACCAATAGTACAATGGATAGTAAAACTCCCTGGGTCCTTAAGTTTCTTGGGTAACTTCCTCTAAATGATTGCATTGTATTCCTCTGATAAAAGGGATATTAATGTCCTTCATGATCGAACTGCCCAAACGTTTTCGTCTTGGATAGCACATCCTTCATGAATTTTACGTAATTTGGCATTTGTTCCAACGCATCTACAAAAGGGATGTTAATGTGGAATTTCTTAAAAATATCCAATACTTTAGTAAACTTGGCATCATCTTTCTTTTTTCTGAAAACGTTGAGGGTAGGGAATATGGTTAGGAATAATATAAATAGGGTTAGAACACTTCCCTGAACTGGAGGCCACTCCCTCAGATTTCTCCTCAGCTTTCTTCTCGACTCCTTATTTCAGCTCCCCATTTTCATTCTCATCCTCCCTTGTAGCATGGGGCCTCGCTATTGATCACCATAATTTCTGTTGACATAATGGGCTTGTTCCATTTTTTGCCCATGATTCATCTAATAGTTGTTATATGCTGCCAACAAAGTAATGGACTGTCTATTACCTGGCATTGCAAGATTGTTTAAAGCATTAGTTAGCAAAGCCATTTGAGCCTTTAGGGAACTTACCTCACCGAGTTCATACTTCCTCAAAGTCTTCTTCATAGTTCTCTCTGATGGCCAATTATAGCTCATGGTGGCAATATCTTCCAATAGAGCTTGGGCAACTCCTAGGGTCTTGGGTAAAATCGATCCTCCAGCAGCTGCATCCGTGATTGACTTGTTAGTACTAGATAAACCATTATTAAAAGATTGTACTTGGAGCCAATCGGGATATCCATGTTGAGGACTTTTTCGTAGCAACTCCTTGAACCTCTCCTAGGACTCATATAGCTGCTCATCATCATCTTGTCTGAAGTTGTTGATCTCGTTCCTCAACCTCTGGATTTTCGTTGGTAGGAAGAATTAATTAAGGAAGGCTTGGGAGAGCTCATCTCATGTCGAGATGCTATCTACTGGCAGGGTCTCGAACCAATCCTTCTCCTTATCTTGCAAAGAGAAAGGAAATAGACATAAGCGAATGGAATCGTCGGGTACCCCATTCAATTTAACTGTAATGCATATCTCGAGAAATGAGCGGATGGGGTTATCCAGGTCATCTGCAATAGAACCCCTGAAAGCACATTTTCGAGCCATCTGGATAAGTCTCGGCTTCAATTCAAAAGTGGCAGCATTATTGGTGTGTGAACAATCCCTCGCTGAGCAATCAGGGCTATACACTAAAAATAATCTCGAATAGCCCGTAGGTCTCCTTCTTTCTTGACAAACTGTTCACGTACTTCTCTCTGTTCTCTTCGAGGCAACGGGGTCAGTGCCTCGGGTATGGGGCATACACCAAAAACAACCCAAAATAAAGAAAATGAAAAAGCACGTACGAATACACCATAAATTAAGATCTATTCAAATGCCTCGATAATAGAAAAATTAAAAATGCATCGAATTCCCCAACAATAGCACAAAAAACTTGATCGCACCCAACAAAGCATTACCGCAAGTGTATGGGTCAATCATAGTAATTCGACCTAGAAGACCGAGTATCGTCCTTAGGGAATTATGATATTTAATTTTCCTAATTATCCACTAATCCTTATGATTTCCTCTAGGGATCCTAAGGCCATGCAATGGTGATAACGTCAAGAAAAACAATAAAGAAAGCTCTCTAACAGTGAAATAAAATCAAGGAAAAAATAGGTCTAGGGTGTTTGTGTTTTTATTGACCCAATTAAATAGTCAATTAATTACCAGAATACATTTTCTTTACTATTTGCCTAAGTCTAGAATTTCATTAGTTCGGGTTTCCTCTCTCGAGCTCAACCACCCTCAAATAACTAGCCTAACTCAATTTCTTGCAATTAGACTAACAATTAGAAAAATAAATTATTCATCGACGACCTCACGCGTTCCCTTATCACTCTCATGCATAAAAGAATTTGTGTTCAAATTCCAAGGTCTAATTTATCACCCTCTCTCTCTAGCAAGTCTATAAATGCTAGTACTCATCAATTAATGGCAACTTAATTGCAAGTTAATAAAGCTGGAAAACTAAAAGAAAGTAGAAAATTAATTCATTCAAATAATAAATCAACACATTTAACGGGTCTTTAAAATCCCAACACCCTAAAACTCAACTAAACTAGTTGTTATACATTAGGAATTCAACCCAGAAAATTCAATAAAAAATAAGGGAAACTGAAATGAAAAGGAGGAGGAGACTCCATGGTGAAATCAACGTCATTTCTACCGTGGCCACGCTAAGGTGAGAAAATCAGATCTCGAGCACCTTGAGACCTCTCTCGCCTTCCAGAACAGTGACCCTTGAAGAATTCCGTCGACAACCCTAAAAAACTGCACAAGAATTTGATCTCCCCCTCACCTTAATAGAAAAATGATGCTTTTATACTGCACGACAGATAGCGTTGAGACGCTATAAAACAGCGTCTTGACGCTAGTTTGAATAACTTACCCAAAACACACATTTGTGGCGTGCAGTCATAAAGGAGAAGTGTCAAAACACTCCAAAACCACTTTCGAGATGCTGATTCAAATTGGGATGATCAGGCGTCGCACTAGGCATTGCAACGCTCGCGAGATGAGCGCATTGCTAGGCGAGGCGCGCACTGTGCGTGTAGTTCTACGGTGTCGAAATGCCTTTGAGCAGCCTCTAGACGCTGATGATCCCAACTTCATTTTTTCAGCATATTCGAACGCCTCAATGCTTGTGCATGGCGTCTCGACGTTGCCTCCTCGGGTCCCTTGTATTTTGGCCTCCTTTCTTCTTTCTTTAGCCACGATGTATCTACTTAGGACCGTGTTTTCACCCGAACAACTATGAATTGATACTTTCATAAAAATATCCTCGGTACCTACCAAATCAACAATAAATGCATCAAATTACACATGAAATCCCACAAAACCTCTATAATTTAGGCACTAAAATAGCACTTTTTAGAGTGCTATCAATCACATAATGCTCTTCCCAATTCTTTTCCACCATTTGAAATAGGAATGGTAAATGACCAAGAGTCCTTAATTTTCATAGGTAACTTAGTTTTAAGGATTGCACTACATTCATTAGTTAAAGAAACTATTTCATATTATGCTTACCTTTTCTTCTTGGTCAAAGTATCCTTGAGAAATTTCACATAGTTTAGCATTTGCTCAAGAGCTTCTACCAAGGGTATGTCTGTGAAGTTGGTTCAGTACCTCTAAAAGTTTCTTGAATTGGACCTTTTAAGTTTTCTCTTTAAGCCTTTGTGGATAGAGAAGTGATGGAGGCTTGAAGGGAATAACGTGAGTATACTTCTAAGATTCTACAGGTTTTGTTCTAGGAACTTCCTCTGCATTGTCTTTTACTGCTTCTTCAATTCTTATCTCTCTACTGTCGCTATCTTGTTGCTCTGTCAAATTTTGAAAGACATTCTTTTGATGTGGCAAAGAACTTGTTCCAGTCATCGTTTTTCCACTTCTGAGTTCTACTGCCTGTACTTGCTCTTTATCTTATCTTTTAGGGTTTTTAGTATCTGCAGGTAATTGTCCTCAGGTCTATTCTTCAACTCACTTGCCAGTTGTCCATTCTGAATTTCTAAGTTCCTTAAGGAAGCTTGTTGGCTTTGAATAATAGCGTCATTTTTGCCCATATATATCTTCATCATGTTTTCTAAGGAATTGCTAGAATTGCTAGAATTTTACTAGGGCATTGGTCTATTTTGTTGTCGCACAAATTACTGATGTTGTTGCCCAAATCTAGGTGGATAATTTCCCTTTTGTTGAGCTTGAGGATCATGACGATTTCCTCATTCACTCCAAGAGACATTAGGATGATTCTGTGGGATTTTATGTCCTAAAACTCGTGGTTTGTAAACATTAAACATATTCTTCTATTATCAATAAAATTGTTATTGAGGTTATTTAGTAAATTTGTTATTTCCTATATGCATTGTTGTTAATATAACCCTAAATCCAATAAACTAAGAGCCCATGGCTACAGTATGAGTGCTTGAACTATATGTAGACATAAAAGTGGATCAAGTTCAATTATATAACCAAAACGGTCTATAGTATAAGAATTAGGTTGGGTACCTTATCTCGGGGGCACTATGGATGTGGCCCACTTTGTATTTGATACAAACGATGTGATCCTGAATCGTTCATGTCGAGACATGTGACTATAGGCATCTCATGCCATGAGTTTGCATGAGACTAGACCAAGAAATAGTCACTTTTACTTTATAATGCCGTTTACTATTAAGACTGACTATTTCAATTACGATGACCTAGGCAACTCGATCTTAATCCTGAGCAAACTATGGATCCTATTTATTTGGGATTATCCTTAGATTTGCATGGGTGAGAGTGGCCTGACTTCGCCAACTCAATAAGCATCCCTTCAGGGGTAAGATCGGGTAGGTAACTGGGGACATAGCCCTGTAGGAATGAATTCACTTTTACTCGATTTTAGGGATAGTAAAGAGGTTGTTCTATTAAGTGTTGATTCAAGGTCTTGAACAAGAGGTCCCACCCTCTCATTGGCTCGAGAGGGCATAGTTCGATGGTTGAACTACAAACCAACTATTCATTAGAGGGCCAATAGTACTTAAGGAGCAAGAAGTAATCTAGGGGTAAAATGGTAATTTTGACTTACTAATCATGGTTATATCGAGTGGACAAAAATATATCTTAAGTGAGGAGAGTGCAGCTACGGGCTTTAGTGGAGTTTCCTGATAGTTAACGAATGTTCATTAACTGGGTTAAAGAGTTTGACCGGTTAATCTCAGATCATTGGAGCTCATCATCTATAGGTCCATTAGGTCCCTCTGCTAGCTCATATCGAACTAAACTTTAGAATAGTGTGGTGAAAGAATTTGAATCGTTCAAATTAAAATTGGGGAATAAACGTTAATTATATACGATTGATTTAATGTTTGATCATTTAATTATGAATTAAAAAATAAGGAGAGTTAATAATATTTAAATATGATTTAAATATTAAATATATATGAACAGGGATTCATATTCAAGCAATCGGATTACTAAAAGTCCGGATTAGGGCAAAATTTTAATTTAATATTTTATATTAAATTAATATTTTTTTTGTGAAAATTAATTTTATTTAAAATTAATTAGTTGAAATTGATTTCAAATTGGAAGTGAAATTAAAATCACTTTCATGGGTTTTTCCATAATTTTTTTTTTAAATCAATTTCAAATGTGAGTGGATTTATCCAATGTTAGTGTTATTATGACTAATCATTATTTTGCATACTTTAAACTCATGGTGAAGCCACAAATCCCACTTAATCCTCTCTGTCTTGGTGTCAAATTTTGGTCAATTAATTTGACTGTTAAAATTCAATAAAATTGAGAGTTCAATAGCGGAAAATAACTAATAAAAAAAAAGATGGATTTTGGTTGAAATTCTCTCAAGAACACCAAAGCTCTCCAAAAACTTCCATTTCCTTAATATTCACCACAATCTTGGATGCTAGAATCCGATCTAAGGCTGGAGAATAGTAGAAAAGACTCTAGCGGTGCTCCACAAACGGTTTGTGATAGGAATCATCAAGAAATGTGGTGGATTTTGAGCTTGAAATGTTGGTTTTCTTAAACTTTTTTCTTATCTTTAGTGCATGTTTATCCTTTTAATTGAGCAAGTTAGAATGCAATTTGATCTAATCTGTTGTGCATGCATGTGAATTACTCTTACAATTGGTATCAGAGCATTTTAATTGTAATCAATTTGCTTTAGTGGGGCTTAATTCATGAATGAATGAGAATGGTTGCTGAAATGGACAATTTTGGTTTTGGCATTTTTTTCCCTTCAATTCATTGAATTGTTGCAATTACCCGATTGTTTATGGGCTATGATGTGTTGAGAAGAGTCTGTAAATTTACTAGAGTCAATAGAGTTAAATCTAGGTTGTAATTGAAGAAAAATGGTGAAAACCTCAAGTTGTCAAATTCAAAGGGGATGTTGTTGTTTTTCTTCCAAAGATTTCTATGAGGAAGAAGAAAACCGGTCCAGCTGGACCGGTTTAGTAGTTTTGTGCCAGTTCAACCCTTTTTCAAGCCTTGGAGGTCCAGTTCAAGGATTTTTTAGCTGGTTTGGGCCGGTTCAAAGTGTTTGGGAGTGATTCAAGCTGTTTCTGAATTATTATTGTAATAATTTAGTTGTTTGCTAGCTTAAAAATGCCAAAACCGGTCCAATTTTAGTGTGTTTTAATTAATTATGCATTGTGAATGTATGTTTAAATTCAATTAAATTTTATATGTATAATGTATGTCATATAGTTTTAAAACACCACCATAGGATAATCATGTTTTATGCATTCACGTATGTTATAATTATTATGATATATAGTATGCATGAATAGGATATCATAAAAATTAGCATAAATGCTATATTGGTTTATGATAGGGATGTGGATGCATGTTATTGGTTTATGTTGTTGTTTTATAAGTTTTATAAAATGAGTTAGACATTTAAAATCTATAACAAAGATAATTGCATGCTCACTTAGGATAAACTGGTGCAACTCACCTTGTTTTAATAGTTAAATAGGTCGATATCTTATAAAAATTTGTTTACAAAACTCACCCAGTGAGATACTGTCTAAGGTTGGAAGTACTTTAGTTGACGGTTTACGTAACATCTGCTATTTGGTAATCGAGCCGATGTCGTAGTTATGTATAAGCATGTGTGAGCGACGTGAGGTAATAAATGGTTTATCACTTAGACATCGTAGGTTAAAATCCAGTATAAACGTTATACTCGGATTAATCACCTAGACTTAGGTTGTATTTTATTAGCCATAATATACCTAAGTAAAAGAATGCCAAAAAATCGTATAGAACACTGTAGTGAGAGAAAAACAATATATACGATATACTGTTTTTATCTCTCACATCTATAAGAGTTCACAGCATGAGATTCATGCAAGGCTTTTTGTCGTTTTTAGTCAACTACTCCATTCGGAAAGTGTTTGCATGAGTCAATAACAAGGTGAATGGGGGAATTAGTTGATAGTAAGTGGGTGAAAGGTATGTGTCAACATGTCCTACGGTCTCTTCCATTAGGTCACATCGTGAGATTTCTATGTTGCACCTACTTGGCGTAATAATAGACGTCTATCCAATCAGAGGGTTTGTAACATGAGATTTCGAACATCGCTAACTCCAGAAATGGATAAGGTTTAGTAGGTTCGTTTTCAACATTGTCTTTCCTTCGAACCTTGTTTGATTTTGATCTCTGAAATCTAAAAATGGGGGGTCTTCAATTACAAAAATTATTAAAGGTTAGTAAACTCTTGACCAAATTAATGATAACTAAATACTAAATAAATAAGAGTTATTCTAAAATTAGTGTTTAGTCAAGAATGTCTTGATTCAATGAAGGAGTAATTGCTTGCCCCTAAGTAGCAGTTATTTTGACTCACTAAAGTATCATTGCAAATTTAATATGAGTGGGTAGAATATTAAAATTATCTAAACTTGATTGGATCAATAGGTTTAATCAATTCACTAATAGGATTTGTTTATTATTTCAGCAATGACAAGTTCAATAATTCAATTACTTGCTTCCGAAAGACTTAACGGAGATAACTACACTACCTGGAAACCAAACTTAAACATGATACTAGTAATAGATGATCTCCCGTTCATTTTAACAAAGGAATTACCTCTAGCTCCTAGCTCAACGGAAAATTGAACTATTCGAGATGCCTATGACAGGTGGATAAGGGCGAATGATAAAGCCTGTGTCTACATCTTGGCCAGTATATCTAATATATTGTCCAAAAATCATGAGAATATGGTCATCGCCAAGGAAATCATGGACTCACTGCAGGTGATGTTTGGACAGCAGTCCTCATCAATAATGCACGATGCTTTAAAATACATTTACAACTACTGTATGAGAGAAGGAACCTTCGTTAGAGAACATGTTCTGGACATGATGGTCCATTTCAATATAGTAGAAGTAAACAATGTTGTCATTAATGAGAAGAGCCAAATCAGTTTTATCATGGAGTCTCTTCCAAAGAGTTTCTTGTAATTTTGCACAAACTCCTTGATGATTAAGATTGAATATAATTTGACAACCCTTCTCAATAAGCTCCAGATATTCCAATCTTTATTCAAGAATAAAGGTTCAGAAGCAGAAGCAAATGTTGCTACTACTTCTAGGAAATTTCAAAGAGGATCGTACTCAGGGAATAAGTTTGGCCCTTCTTCGTCTCAGAATTAGAATATTCAGATCAAAAGAAAGGGAATAGGGAAAGCCAAAACTCCTACAAAAAACAAAGGCAAAGGAAAAGTTGCGGACAAGAGAAAATGTTTCCACTGCAACCATGACGGGTACTGGCAACAGAATTGCCTGAAGTACCTAGTAGAAAAGTAAGCTAAAAAGGAAAAACAAGGTCAATACGATTTACTAGTTATCAAAACATGTTTAGTGGAAAATGATAATCCAACCTGGATACTGGATTCAGGGGCCACTAATCACATTTGTTCTTGTTTTCAGGAAACTAGTTCTTCGAAACAGCTTCAACAAGGTGAGATAACTCTCAGGGTTGGATTAGAGGAGCTTGTCTAAGCCAAAGTAGTGGGAGACCTTAACTTGTTTTTAAGAGATAGATACATTTTGCTGGAAAATGTGCTTTATGTTCCTAATTGTTGTAGGAATTTAACACATGACTTTTGTTTGTTGCAACATTTGTATAAAATATCTTTTATGATAAATGAAGCGTTCATTACCAAAAGACGTATCCATATTTGTTCTACAAATTTAGAAAACAACCAATATAAGTTAAAACCTACCAAATTTGAAGCTATTTATAATATTGTGATGTTTAAAACAGTTGAAACAAAAAATAAAAGGCAACGAATTTCTCAAGGTACCTATCTTTGGCACTTAAGACTTGGTCACATTAATCTCAATAGGATTAAGAGATTGGTCAATAGTGGACTTCTAAATCCATTAGTAGATAACTCTTTACCTCCATCTAAGTCATGTCTTGAGGGTAAGATGACTAAAAGATCTTTTCTATAAAAGGTATTAGAGCCAAAGAACCCTTAGAACTTATATATACAGATTTCAATGATTCAATGAATGTCAAGGCATGAGAACGATATGAATATTTCATCAGCTTCATTGATGATTATTCAAGGTATGGATATATTTACCTAATGCATCACAAGTCTAAAACTCTTGAAAAGTTCAAAGAATATAAGGTTGAAGTTTAGAACCTCTTAAGTAAAACTATTAAGACATTTCGATCAGATCGAGGTGGAGATATATGGATTTGAAGTGCTAAGACTATTGATAGAACATGGAATTCAATCTCAACTCTCTGCAGTTTGTATGCCTCAACATAATGGTGTATCTGAAAGGAGAAACAGAACCTTGTTGGACATGGTTCGGTCAATGATGAGCTGCGCTCAGTTGCCTAATTCATTTTGGGGATATGCAGTAGTGATTGCAGTATACATTTCGAATAATGTTCCCTCAAAAAGTGTTTCATAAAAACCTTATGAGTTATGAAGAAGGCGTAAAGGTAGTTTATGTCACTTCAAGATTTGTGGATACCCAACACATGTGTTGGTGCAAAACCCAAAGAAATTGGAACACCGTTTGAAATTATGCTTGTTTGTAGGATATCCCAAAGAAATGAAAGGTAGTCTATTTTATGATCCTCAAGATCATAAAATAATTGTATCAACGATTGCTACATTCTTAGAGGAAGACCACATGAGAGATCATAAACCTCGCAGCAAACTAGTATTGGAAGATATTTTTGAAGAAACTATAGATAAATCAACAAAATTTGTTGATAAAGCTCGTTCTTCAACAAGAGTTATTGACAGAACTAGCACATTTGGTCAGTCTCATTCCTCTCAAGAGTTGAGAAAACCTTGACGTAGTGGGAGGGTTATTCATCAGCTTGATCATTACATGGGTATAGTTGAAACCCAACTTGTCATTGCTAATGATGGGATAGAGGATCCATTGACCTATAAATAGACAATGAATCATGCGGACAAAGACCAGTGGATCAAAGCCATGAACCTCAAAATAGAGTCTATGTACTTCAATTCAATTTGGGAACTTGTAGATCAACCAGATGAGGTAACACCTATTGGTTGTAAATGGATCTACAAAAGGAAATGAGATCATGCAGGTTAGATACATACCTTTAAGGCTCGACTTGTGGTAAAGGGTTATACCCTGGTTGAGGGGATGGACTATGAAGAGACCTTCTCCCATGTTGCCATGATAAAGTCGATTAGAATACTCTTATCCATTGCCACATATTATGACTATGAAATTTGGCAAATGGATGTTAAGACTGCCTTTCTTAATTGCTATCGAGAGGAAACCATCTATATGACTCAGCTAGAGGGGTTTATTGAACAGGGTCAAGAGAGAAGAGTTTGCAAGCTCGAAGATCTATCTATGGGTTAAAACAAGCATTTCGATCGTGGAATATAAGGTTTGATGCTACGATCAAATCTTATGGCTTTGAATAGAATGTTGACGAGCCTTGTGTTTACAAGAAAATTATCAACTCTACTTTAACTTTCTTAGTGTTATACGTAAATGATATCCTTTTCATTGGGAATGAGGTAGGATTTCTAACTGACATAAAACAATGGCTATCGACCCAATTCCAAATGAAAGATTTGGGA
>JAOANK020377956.1:0-13953 GCA_026257165.2 Telfairia occidentalis | reverse complement strand
GAGTGTTTTTGTAATTGGGGTCGGGGAGAGAATTTCTATGTGATTGTAACAATTTTTCGCATAGTGGATATTCTTTCCTGGTGGGTCGTGGTTTTTCTCCGATTTTGGAGTTTTCCACGTAAATTCCCAACAGTATGCACAATTTTATTTAGATTGTTTGCACAATTTGTATAAATGTAAAAGTTATGAATTAATACAATAATATGAAGGATTTTGGATATGTTGTTCCAAATCATGAGTAAGAATAATTATTTTGCTTTTATATACAAAAAAAAAAAAAAAAAGATTTTGTATCAGTAAAATAGTTTCAAGATTTTTTTCTATTTTTTAAAAAGAGCTTAAAATGTATATATATTTCCATAATTTCGTTTGCAAACACAGCAATATTGGGACTGAATTTTATGTAAAAAGAGTCAAAATAATATGTGTAATAAGGCTCACTATCGATTGTTTAAGAAGATGTTTTTTAATTTCTCTTCCATGCCTCTAAAGTAATTAGTTAGAGGGCCACAATATTACATTGACTATTCATACTTACTTATACTCACTTATATATGTAGCACGACTTTTTTCAATGCTTCAAACACTATATCACATGCCATCTTCATCACACGACACATTTATATTAAAACAATTTGGATAACAACCACATGAATTCAAATCAAGGAGTTTCACTCAACTGCACAATTTATTCAATAGATTTCTATCAACTTAAGATTCCTATCTTAATACGTCCTAATTTATTTTAAACTCTTCAATCCATTTATTTTTAATAACGTGCATGATTATTATATCAAATAAACTCCTACTCTGGTAACTAAAGGAATATTACTTCCTTTGATAGAAATTTTGTGAAATACAAATTATCTTTACACTAAAGTTATGCAAAATTTTCTCCCCCATTTGAGTTTTTTGCCGTTATCATTATTTTACTCAAAGCATCTTTGATTCTTTTGGACAAATACAATATTCCACCAAAATTAGTTGATATATATGTATATATTTATAACGAAATGATTCACAATATATTTCGTATGTGTATATAGATGACGATGTGGAACATGTTTTTTCCTCAACAGGAGATGATTCTAATATGGATATATATTAGTCCACTTTTAAAATAATGATGCAAAAAATTATTGTGGACAAAAAAGAGAAACGTCAACCACTCTACATCATCCACGTTCTTCACACACGTTTGTGGTGTGTGTGAAGAATTAAAAAAGTGAGAAGACAATAGGGTGGAACATACAAATCTAAAGACGATATATGTGAGGTTCTCTTCTTCCCCCTTCCTCTCCCATGACATTTGATTTGACACCACTTCCATCTCAATACTAACCCACCAAAATGAATGAGAGAGAGACATACATAGAAGGAGAGTGTCCTTTCAGTTTCCCACCAAAAATGAGCGTCATTTTTAGTGAAGGTGAAAATTTTAACTTAAGAAAGTAAAGAGTAGATATCTTGATTGCTGAATTATATTTATGCTGGCATAATTTAATAAAGTCATCACAATGAGACTACCTCCTAATTATAGTTATTGTATAATTGCACGTTCAAAATTTTGTTTGATCTAAGCTAATTAACAATTATTTGATTGATATAAGTTTTCAATAATGTAGTAATCACTAGCTATATTGCTGTCAGTTTTTTCAAATAATTTCTCAAAATACAGAAAGAAAGGAGAAAAATATCACCCTATTGAAGATAATTTATAGGTTGCTTAATAACTTCTCAATACAAATTGAAAATATAACTGTGTTAAATATACTTCCATATATTCAACGATATATAGTTTGGAGAAACAATGTTCAATTTCTCATCAGCATCCCTATGTCTGTCTGTCTTTTAATTTATCAGTCAGCAAACCCACCAAACCAAAATGAGATTTCACTGTCTCTCTCTCTCTTAGTTGAGTAATTGATTGGAAGAAGAAAAATGGATGGGTATGACCCTGAAATGTGCCAGCAATAGCATATATGTCTGTGACAGAAGAGATGTTGGGGTATGGCCACTTTTCACATCTCTACATTTTCTTCTTCTTATCATGTTTGGATTCAATTTATATATATCCAAAATACATATATATATTGCTGCACCATCTCCATCATTGCTGTATATGCCACCTCTGGCGTATTGTCTTCCTCATAATCATCCAATTCCCTTTTATTTTTCTTTTTTAACTGTTACATTAAGATTGTGATTATATCATTATGATTAAATCATGTATATAAAGTTTTTGAGTTTATTAATTTGAAGACGGTAGAAATACACAAAATCCTTCTTTTTTCATTTATAGGATTATTTTCAAGGCTTTCTTTTGTATGGAATGGAACAAAAGTTTAACACACACACACAAAAAAAAAAAATAATAATAATAATAAAAAAAAATTGAAATAACGGTTTACTATTATTTTTTTTTAAAAAAAATTTATTGTTACATTTAGTTTTAATGAAAAAAAAATTTGAAGCTATAGAAAAAAAAGAGAAAGATATGGGTTGAAAAACAAGCTAATTTGCATATATTATATTCAAACTTTTATCAATCTTTTTTCCTTTTTTTTTTTTTAAGATATTGAGGTTTTCATTGTGGTGATTTGGGTAGTTCACTATTTACGACATAGTAGCAATCCATTCTTCACACGACACGACATAGCAAGAAGATGACTAAATCTATCACTTAGTGAAAGAGAGAAAGTTATAACAATGTTTTCATCAATGATCAACCTATATGTCATTGTTGATCCCTAAACCAAAAACATTGTAAGACAATTTGTGTATGAACATAGTCATAATCGTAATGAAAATATTTCTTAACAAAGAAGGTCTCGATATCTTCCTTTTCTTGTTGTGTATTACTTTGTGAGGACACCACTAAAAAAAAACCTAATCGCCTCTTTCTTTAATTAGTAAGAAATTTTATTTTCCTTATTTTCCTGTTCTAATTTTTTTTGGTAGAGGATCTCATATGCGGACCATTAAAAAAAAAAAAGCTTATTCTCCTCTTTTTCTTTTTCTATGGTATAAAAATCCACCAAGCCGTAAGGGGTTCATTAAAGACCACCAAAGAAAATGTTATTTTTTCTCTTTTTTTCTTCTATGGCACTCAAATCCACAAAGACCACCAAGAAAGAGAGAAGTCGTAACAATATTTAGTGAAAGAGAGAAGTCGTAACAATATTTTCATCAATGATCAACCTATATGTCATTGTTGATGCTGCCTAAACTAAAAATATTGTAAGATAATTTGTGTATGAAGACATAGTCATAATCATAATGAAAATATTTCTTAACAAAGAAGGTCTCGATATCTTCCTTTTTTTTTTGTGTATTACTTTATGAGGACACCACTAAAAAAACCTAATCTCTTCGTTCTTTAATTAGTAAGAAATTTTATTATCCTTTTTTTTTTTTGTACAAGAGCCCATACGAGGACCACTAAGGTGGATCGCGGACCATTAAAAAAAAAAGGCTTATTCCGCTCTTTTTCTTTTTTCTATGGTACAAAAGTTCACCAAGCCGTGAGAGGTTCATTAAAGACCACCAAAGACAATATTATTTTCCCTATTTTTTTCTTCTATGGCACTCAAATCCACAAAAATCTACCGTGTTGCTTCCAAAGAGACCACCAAGGAAGTGTTGAGTTTATGGAGTAAATCATCAATATAGTCGTCCATGGGAAGTTTATTGAAGTGGAGAAAATGATCCAATAAAGAAAAGGGGAGTTTTTTTTTTTATTATTTTGGTATTTTTAATGATGGGCAATGACCATCATCTTTTCTTTAGATAGAGAGTAAATAGTCTCGTGGCCACTTTCGTAGGATTGAGATGCTACTTACAGTGTCTCGAGGCTATCGCGATTTTCAGAATGTGCATCCTAGCTGCTAGCACTTTCCCTATATATATGTTCTGTTGTACTTTAGGTCATTTGGTGAAATTTTATGCGATTTTTGCCATTCCTCTTCGTTTGGTTTAGTTAACCAAGAACAATTTGTGTGTAACGAGTGTATTGGTGAGGTTGTGAGAGATCTCATTGTAAAAGTCTAATTATAGTGAAATCTATATTTGCAGGAACTAGATATAGCCTCGTTCTCATTGGGGTGAACTAGTATACACCTTTTATGTTAACTCTTAATCTCTTTTACTTTCGTGTTATTCCATTATTGTGAGTTTCTTTTCTATGATTAAGTTTGGAAGGAGAATAGTATTAGGCCATTGAAATTTAGGACTAAGAAGATTTTCTGCATCCCGTTTTCCCAACAGGAAGGCTTATTACACTTCTAGTTTCGTTGATGTTTCCATAGTGTGAGGATACCTCGAAAACTCAAGAACAAAACTAGTAATTATCTGAGGTTGAAGAACAAGTCAGTAAGGGAGAAACACAAGTGTTTATACTGGTTTGACTTTAAGTCTAATACATCCACTATCAATCAGAGAAGAATCTTTTATTCAGTAAATCAAGAGAAGTACGTTATACCATATAATTGCAATGAGGAAGATGTCTTTTATAATAATGACAGAAAGGTTTACATGTGAATTGACTTAGAGTTAGTTATAAATGTGATATCAATCTTAACAATTCACCGTCTTGATAAACATATTCTCGCAAAGACTTAAAGATTCTATCTCAGACTCTTAACTGCAGGTTTTGTTTGTTAGCCAATGCCAAGCCTTAGCAAAGAACATAGGTATTCAAATCTTTTAGTTGAGAGTGCATTTAGTCATCATGTCTAACTACAAGATTGTGAGATGTGTCTACCTTTCCTAACTTCAAATTTTCACTTTGAACAACCTCTCTAACATAGTGAAAATGAACGTTTATGTGTTTGGTTCTATCATGGAATGAAAAGTTTGGGTCAAAGCAACTCTAATTGTTGTATCGTATATTAACATTACAATTGTCTGAACACATCTCTAACACTCAAGTTTTTAGCCACATAGTGTCCTTGATAGACTCACAAAGAGAAATGAATTCAACTTCTGTGGTAGATAAAACTATCACAGATTGCAATGTGAGCATCAACTGATCAATTGAGTTAACAAAAAGGGTAAACACATATTCAATAATAGAGTGTCTTTTGTCTAAATCAGTGACATAATCTAAGTCAACATGTCCTATAATTTAGTCAGTAAGATCATGGTTTTTGTTATATATCAACCCCTTATCATAGGTTCTTGTGAGATATCTAAAAAGCAAGTTTGAAGCTTCCCAATGAGCCTTACCATATAAGTTACTTATGAATCTACTTGTTATACGTATAACATGAGCTATATCTAAGCGGCTGCAGATCATTCCATACATTAATTTTCAACAAGGTTTGAGTACCGTATTAATTTCATTGCTTCAATCTCCCAAAGTGAGATAGGACATTGGCTATTGATAGTTTAAAACGAAGTGCCAAATGTTGTATTAACAAGGTTAGACTTTATCCATATGGAACCTGTGGAACATCTTATTTAGGTAGTCAGCTTGAGATATATATGTAAAATACCTCTTTGACGATCTCTACAAAGTTCCAGTCCAAGTATTTTCTTTGCGTCACCCAAGTCCTTCATTTCAAATTCCCTTCTAAGTTACCTTTTCAATCTTTCAATTTCAAGTTTATCATTTGAGGAGAACTGTTGTTTCTTTATTGACTGTTTTCTTGTATACACAGCTATCAAACTAAACTTCTTGCAAATCCTTTTGAAGTGATGAATGCATCACAGCATTTGTTTAGCTTCCTTGGTAATTGTTTAAGACTATATATGGGATCTTTGTAAATAGGATACCGTGTTTTCTTTTCCAACTTCAACAAAACCAGGGAGTTGGTTCATATACATGTTTTCTGCAAAGGTTGCCATACAAGAATGTTGTAGTAACATTCATTGGCTCCAATTCTAACTGAAATTGAGTCACCATGGAAAGCAAGACTCCCATAGATGTGTGTTTGACTACAAAGGGAAAAACTTCTATATAATCTATCCCCTTCTTCTTGTGTCAACTCCTTAGCTAGTAGCCTTGCTTTTTATCTACGTTGATCTGATCCTTTGAAGCCTTCCTTAGTTGTAAAGATCCATTATCTGCAATATACAATTTTCTCATTCGTTAGCTTATGCACAAGTGTCTACGTTTTGTTACGATTCAACTCTATATGCAATGCTATGGGCTTGTTGCCTGGTTCTGAGAGTTCAATTTTTTCAAAACAAATTAAAGCATATCCAACAAACTCATATAGAGATTGGGGGTCGAATTGCTCCTATTTTTCGATCTCCAGTTAGCTAATAGTCATCCAGATGATCTAAAACAAAAGGATCCGTTGTTAAGTGATCACCCTCTTCATGCAAATTTTGATTGTTAGCGGCTGATCGCACCTCATTATGTGTCACCTCGCAGTATAAAACGGTCAAGAGATCGAGTATTGTCATCTTGAAATCGATTAATTAATTATCTTAGTTATTGAATGGAATTTATTCGATTCAAGTTATGGAAACTAAGCTTGTATCGAATTAAAAGAAATTAAACGAAAACAACAAACGTGAGAGCAATTAAGGGATAAAACTCAATGTCAAGGGGGTTCTAGGGGTGTCAATCTCACTAACGGACCAAATTAATGACATAATTAACTCATGAATCTATTTATTAGCAAATTCATGAGTCCCGAAGTCTTAATTTTGGTTTCTACTCCTAGCTCAACTAACCCTCACACTTAATCTAGCAATTAACCCACCGGTCTAATTGATGAGAAAAAGCAAGACATTAATGACTCTCTTAATAGCGACTTCTAACATTTGAAAATCATTCTCATGCATAAATAAACATTAGATGGGGAATTAGCTCTAATTGAAAACCTCTATTTCTAACAAGCATTAAATCATAAATCAATTTAGTTGATGATCAAGCAACTAAAAACAATGGGCACAAATTACTCAAATGAAAATGCACAATAAATTCAATCCAAGAGTGAATAATACAAAATTAATGGTCCATTAGCTAATCTCATCCCTAGAACAAAGGATATAGCTACACATAGTCATATTACCACACATTAAATCCAGAAAATTCATTGTTCAAAAATAAAAGAGAGAAAAAGAAGACTTCCGGATTCATTCTTCTCCATCTCCAGCTCTGAACCGCTCCTCGAGCACCTGGTTTTCACCCACAAGCTCCAAGAAACCTTTCCTTAACTCCCAACCCAAATTCTTAGCAGAACAGTGCCCTTAAACCTCGAAATTGATTCCAAAGCGATGCTCCTCGAATCCTAGGTACGAAAAAGATCTTTTATACAACTCGCGACATCTTCAAGACACTAGAAGACAACTTCTTGATGTTGCACCCAATATTTATGAGTATGCCATCGATCATCATCAGCGTCGAGACGATATGATGTTAGCGTCTCAAACCTACTTTAAACAAACAAACTTAATACACTAAAAATTGAAAATAAAGTGCAATTAAAAGAAAAAGCTCATAACTCAACACTCCTCCTTGAGGTTTTTCTTTCTCACACCCTTTTTTGGTGCAAAAACACAAATTGTCTATGCAGTAGAGATTTTGTGAGAATGTCGGCAAGTCGTTGTTCAGAACTACAAAAAAATAAGCTTGATTTTGCCTTATTTCTCTTTCTTTCTCTACTTCCCTCTACAAATAAAATTTTGACTCTGATGTGCTTTATTCTACCATATTGTATAAGATTGGAGGCAATGGTAGACACACTATGAACACATAATTTTGTACGTCCTCCTGGTTCAAATTTCAAATCACTAAGAAATTTGCAAAGCCACATTGCTTGATTTGCAACTGAATCAGCCAAAATATATTCAGCTTTAGCAGTAAATTGAGCAACAACTTCTTGTTTTCTTGAATTCCAAGAGAAAACTTCAATACCAAGAGGAAGACTATAACTAGAAGTATTTTTAAAATCATCCAAACAACCAGCCCAATCAGCACAACCAATCGTCTAACTCTTTAGTTAGCTCATTGAATGTGGCCCTCGGGCGGTTTGGGATGCTGTAAATGGCATTGATGGCCTCTGGACACTAGTCTATTAGTTTGCCGCTTACTATTAGCTAGAAGCCTTCCTCCTCAATATTGGCATAAAATTCCCTAACTCCAGGTAGACAGGTCCAGGCTTAGCCAAATGAATCTAAGAACCCTTATGGTTATGCAAACCCCTAGATCTCAAATGGTAAAACCCCCAAATCAAGATGATTTCATCCCAAGGAGGAAGATAGGACGGATTTACCTTGATGATCAAGATCAAGAGTAGAGAAAACTTTTTTCCCAGACTCAAGATTCGAATCACTCCACAAGTAGTTTGATCAACGCTACTTGAATGATCCTAGAATGCAAATCTAAACACAAGATATGCAAAGAAAGTTGCTCATGGCCATAGGCTAAAAAAGACTTCAATTTCATTGAAACATCATCAAAACAAATCTGCCTCGAATGAAACAACATGGATGACTATTTATAGCCTTCAAAATAAACTCTAGAGTAACCTATGGTCAATTTAAGGGTTGAACTCACATGCCCATCAATACCATAATGACCACTTGCTAAATTGTAACTAAAAACATTGAAAATAATACTTTAAAATTGAAAATTAAAATGAAAGCTCTCTAAATTCGGGAATAGATCTTTGAATTAGCAACCTAAAATTCAACCTAAAGTTTTGAAGTCTTTGTTGCATGATTAAGATGCCTTTATTCGTATCAACAAGCATCCACCACTAACTTGAATCCTTTAGTTAGTCCATGGTAGAATGCCTCCATTTGCAAAGAATATGGTGAACCATGATGGGGACATTTCCTTCGCATTCCTTTGAATCTCTCCCATGCTTCACTAAATGACTCATCACGCTTGAAAAGAATGATATCTCTTATCAATTTGACATTCTTAGTGGGAGGAACGTACTTCAACAGAAATTGCATTGCCATTTCATTCCAAGTGGTTATAGACTCTAGTAATAGGGTTCCCAACCATGCTAGAGTCTCACCAGCTAAGGAGTAAGGGAATAAAGTTAATCTCAGTGCTTCTCCTTATACTCTAGAAATTACAAATGAGTCACAAACCTCAAAGAAGAACTTGAGGTGCTGATGAGGATCTTCTGCAGATAACCCATGAAGTTTCCCATTGGATTAAAGCATCTGGAACATTACAGGTTTCAGCTCAAAGTATGGTGCTTGGATTCCAGACTTCACTATTACTAGATTCATCTCATTGTATCTTGGGGCGACATAGTCTCAAATGGCTTTCTCCCTAACATCAGCAATTTGAATTATATTTCTAGTGTTAATAGCCTGATTGGCTGCTACAACTGGTTGTTGCTTTATAGGATCTGCTCCCACAGCTGGCTTATTTGGTAAGTCAGGCATAGCTTTGTGTCCTTCTTCCTGATCTAGCCTTTCTTTTCTTTCTCTTTTGATCCATTCTTAGAGCTTTTCCAATCTCAAGATCAAATTCTATCAGGAATTCTAAATCAGAAAATTTGTTCATACACAATCACACTACCTACGAATCACTACAACTTAGTCAGCCCCTTAAAGCACAAAATTCTCCTAAGCTTACTTTTAAAATAACTTTTGTTACCACTTGATCCCCGAAAATGGAGCATTAAACTTGTTGGTAAATTAGTTTTAATTTAACTTGTAAAGACATACGATCTTCTTAGCAAATTCACACAAAAGTGTACACTTTGAAGTTGCAGTAATGCAAGGTTGATCCATAGGGATAAGTTAACAAAAATCACTTTAAATGCTCAATGTTTAGGAGAATGGAGGTAACCAATTGTTATAGATGTTAAAGAACCAAAAATAATAGAATATAACAAGAAATTACTCAAAGAAACTAGACATAAGTTGTGAAATATTGGCTAAAATAAGCTCAGGCTAGGGGGTTTGTAGTGCTGACTGCCACAGGATGCTACAACATTCCTTGCACTATCTTAATACGATAGAACAACCCTTGTGCTTTTCCCAAAGTTATAAATTCAAGTCCATTTCCATGTTCCTATTTTTCTTTATTTTTTTAGTGTTCTTTTAGTGTGCATGAGGAGGAGATTATTCCTAACTCTCTCTCAAATCCATTAAACAGATTATGATAATGAGGATGTTGCTAGTTCTATTAATAATCCCTTTTCCAACTTCATATTAAAAAGAAAATTGTAAAGGTGGCCAAGTAATACAATTAGATTAGAAATGAAAGCATCAACATCCTTTAAAAATACAGCCAAGGGCTGCTATCTCATCATTATAACAGTTCAACACAAACAACCCTAACCCTTGCCTTGAGTTGCTTAGTTCATAATTAAAAGAAGATAATAATAATCTACTTGAATTAAACAAAATATACTTAGTAAAAAGTAATAGTCCGAACGTTCAGAGATTACAAGAAAAATAAAATTTAACTTTCAACTAAAATAAAAGAGAATAAAGTTAAAGAAAGTGGTGGGAGAGGTTGAGAGAGGTCTTCTTTCAAAAAATGTTTTCTTTGGAGAGATCTCTTTCCTCACTCCTTTCTTGCTTCAGCCAAATTCTCCTTTGGAATCTTCAAGAATTCGTTGTCCTTTTTCTAAAAAGATGGAAGATGTCCGTATATGGAGGCCCTCCCTTTCCCTTTTATGTCTCTTTCTCCCTTATCCATTTGGGCAACAAGAGAGGGCTTATTTGGCCAAAAGATCCTTGTCTAACTTTGTCGTTGGCTGTTCCCCAGCTTGATCATGTGCCACTGCCAGCTCAACTAATGAGTTGCCACATCACTGTCCTTCACTTCGAGCTCAATAATGCCACAGGAAAAATTCTTTTATCAATAGCATACTACAACAAAATTAGCAATTTGTCATAGATCAATCATGCATTTTCCATAAAACTCATGTAATCAACCAATAGTTCAATCGTTCTGAATTCATTAGCTCAAAGTAAAATACTAGTGATAAGCCACATAAATTTTAGCCCAAGGGAAGCAATAAGACATTACTTGGCTCAAAACTCAACCAAAATAAGCTACTCTTAACTCTTATTGTAAGAGTTAACAAATTCCAATCACTAAAATAATAGTAGGGGTACCCTGCTAACCTATTGAACATATGGTCAATGAATGGGAGGGAAAATGTTCCGTATGGGTGACCTTGTTCAACTTCCTATAATCTATGCACACTTTTCACCTCGTGACTGCCATAATGGGTATACTCTCATTTTTCTTGTTAACTATCACAGCTGTCCCACCTTTCTTAGGCACTACCTGTACCGAACTCACCCACGAACTATCTGAAATAACATATATGATGCTTGCATTCAACAGTTTCAAAACTTTTGTCCTAAGAACTTTCTTCATCACAGGATTTAACCTCCTTTGATGCTCTATGGATGGACTAAAGGTATCTTCCAAAAGAATCTTATGCATGATAATGAATGAATTAATACCTTTAAGGTCACCAATTGACCAATCTATGGCCGACTTATGCTTATGTAGGACTCCTAGCAACCTATCCTCTTCTCCTTGACTCAACTCAGCAGAAATAATGACAGGGCATGTAGAAGACTCTCCTAAGCATATCTCAAATGTTCAAGCAAAAGTTTAAGATCACACACAAGTTTTTCAATAGCATACTAGTACAAATATGGCTGTCGAACATTGTCCGACATTAAAACTTTTTGATGTTGGATGGGCATCATACATCCATACGAGTGACATTGTAGGGTTGTAATGATGGACGACTTTTAATATCCAGCAATGCTAGACAATCAAAGTTTCTGTCATTGTAAGATATAATGTTGGACACTTTTAATGTCGGGCAATGACCGACATAAATAGAAGGATAACCATGTCGGACCCTTGTAATGACGGGAAATGGCCGACATTAAATGTATTCGTCATTAAAAGTGTCCAACATTAAAAGCCTTTGTTCACCATTATAAGTGTTTAATGGTAGGTAATGCCCGTCATTAGTTCTTTAATAATTAGAAAAAATGTCGGGTGCAAGCATAGTTAACCAACAATATTGCAAGGGTTTGCGTGTGGGTAGTGAATGATGAAATCATACAAATCAATGTCCAAGTGTACAAAATCAGCAGCAAGTGATAAGTATTTTTATATCGTATTCACAAGGATTAGTGGTAGATTTTAATTTATTCGTACTTAACGTCTTAGTGAATTCAAGGGTATAAAAAAAATAAGAGATTGGTAGTTTTTATAACTATGCTAAATGAAATTAAATGACAGAACAAAAATAATGCTTTTGCGATTCTAATGATGAGAATGAATGGGTTCAAATTAAGGTAACATGAAGTTTTTACTAAAGCAGAATGTTGAAGTAAAAGAATTGTAGGGTCAAATCACACAACAATAGTCTTTTAGATTTCTTCCAAATTTCTCATTTATCTTAAGTTAATTTTTATTAACCTCTTTATGAGTTAAATTTATTGTTTTTGTGCATTAGGTGAATGATTATTCCTAACCTTCTCACTTAAACAACAACTAACCTAATCTAGAGACTAATGTGTTTTAAAAGTACTCTACTTCTCATGTTTTCTTTCAAAACTTAGAGAAGATATTTATGTGTGTTGATTTGGCAGACATAAACATTAAACAATGCGTAATATAAAATAATTCAATCCAACAAACTCTTACTTTGAAACTAAATCAATTCAACAATATTTCCTCTAATCCTCACCCAAAGGTGATTAATTCATACTAAAAATAAATACAAGACAACAACAAATAAATAAAATAGTAGAAGAGTTCATAATGAAATAAAATCCTAAAGCAATATAGGAATTGATCTCTTCAAGAAGTTGGCGAGTAGAATTGGTTCTCTCTTCTAGAATCCACAAAGTCTCTCCTCCTACAAGCTCTTCTCTCCGTGAATGTAAAGTATAGCAGCAGTGATTGATGAAGAAGTTGCAGAAAAATAAAATCGTAAAGTAACTTCTAAAACTCAAAGCGAATGGAATTCTAAAGCTAAAGACTTCACCACTTCTTTTGGTGACCTCTTTTTCTATTTATAAGCTTCCCCTTGTGATTAGGAAACCTATTAGGTTAAATCATCCACGTGGCTCACATCGAACGATGGATTAATTTCGTAAAAGATAGATTTGTTTCTATATTTAAATTTTCATTATCTTCGCACAGATTTTGTTTGTCTGTTTTGCTCCAGAATTGCTCTCTCAATCCTTTTGGTAAAATAATGCACCATCAATTATTTTCTCAACAGAATACCCATAATCAATAACAATTAAATACAATTTTCTTCCATTCTATTCCAATGCTATTTTAAATAGAATGATGTAACAATATGAATGTTCTCAAAAGCTATATAAGTAAAATAAAAGCAAATCAAGCTTTTATTGCACAAATCAAAGGCAATTTACTTCAAATATGAGGTGAAAACTATCTCAAAAGACTCTGAATAACTTTCTTTTGAAGAATTATCAAAATCCCCAAACTTGAACTATTACTCGTCCTAGAGTAATGCTTTAAACTTCTAAGAAAACAAAACAATTGCTATGGCAAATAGAATTATGCGATAGAGTTAGATAAACATTCTAATGAAAGACTATTAGTTATCAAGATATGTAACGACTCGACTTATCTTAAGCTTAGGACCGCTACTACATGCATGCTTTTAAAACTTAAGGGGGGTTTTCAACAAAATTTGAATTGGGATCCCAAGAAAACGTAGATAAACAAGAGGTAACTATTTGGCAATCTTTTGTTACAAATGGAATTTACAAATAAATGAATCCTAATACTAATGCATAAATAAAATAACTATGGCCATGACACATAGGAACCCTTTCTCATCATTCACCACGACCGTTATTGCCATTACCTGAAAAATGTAAACATAAAAGGTTGAGTATATAAAAATATACCCAGTAAGTAACTCCACCCACAGAGTTAGACCTCATACACATGCAATCATGCAACTTCATCATGACAATCTTTTGGGACCTATCGTTCAATGGTTG
>JAOANK020377545.1:3562-13955 GCA_026257165.2 Telfairia occidentalis | reverse complement strand
ACATTGAGATTTTGATTATTGCTTCCACAATATTTTCTTTATTTTTTATTTTCTCAACAGAGTTTAACATTCTATTTCATATACTTATCTCAGTATTCTAGATTTTTTTTTAAAATTTTGTTGGTCTGAATGATTTTTTTTTTCGTTCAGTTTTTGTGTTATTTAGATTTTTTTTTCAAATTGTTTTAGGTTTTATCACTAATATAGTTAATACCCAATATATCAATAATATATCAAATTGGTATATCAATTATATTAAATATAAAAGTATATCAGTCATATATTTGTTGTATCAACTATATCACTAATTTCGAATATAATGTATATCATTGATGTAACTGATGTAATTGATTTACATTTTATATATTAACAATGCACTAAATTATAGGAATATCAATATTGATATCAGTTTTATACTTTTGCAGATTTTTGTAGTAATAGTTAAGCTTCCAATAGTTGTTTTTCATAGTAGTCAATGTGATGATAAATATTGTTATCTGAATAACAAAACTAGTGGAGTTTTGGTTGATAAAAAGATGCTTTTTGAGAATTTTCTGAATTTGATATTGTAGTAAATCCAATTTGATGCATTAATTTGTTTCATTAAGCTTTAAATTTTACTAGATTTAGGTAGTAATGTGTTAAAAAAATGGATGCTTTTAGTGTGGGGTTTATTGTATTTTGCAGATATAGCATATCAGATTTTACATTTTTTTAATTCCTATTTTACCCTTAGTTTCATGCGCTTTTTTCCTTCTCCTTTTTCGATTTCTTATTCCTAATTTTGCGGTGATCTTTTTTGTTTCAAACTTCTTATTCGTTTCTGATCTTCTTCATCTTTTTCTTTTTCATCTTCTTCTTCGTCTGCTACTTATTTCTTTTCATCGCTGATTCTACTCTTGGTTGGAGTATCTTATGCTTGATGATTGATCTTCAACTTCTTTTTGTTGATCAACCTATTTTGTTTCTTCTTCATTTGCCGATCAGGTTTCTAATTTAATTTTTTATTTCGTTTTCTTATTTGCATGATTTAGACAATTTTTTTCTCAATTAGTGTACTGACATTTGTTTATTATCTACATCATATTTTTTTGTGATTTAGGTCTGTGAGTTTGTTTCTTTAGCATTTTGTTTTGTTGATGTCTTTTTAATTTTTTTTTTTTATTTTCGTTCACTTTTTGTGTTATCACTTATATAACTAATTTATTTATTATAAAGTATGACACTAACCCACTCTGAATTTAGTATATCAGTTGTACAATTGATATACTAAATATGAAGTATATTAGTGATATACTTAAAAAATTAGCTGCATCACTAATATACCAAATATAACGTATATCATTGATGTAATTGATATACGTAATATGAAACATATTCATTACATTAAATATATTAATAATTATAGGTGTATCAATTGAATAAATATTGGTCCATATACTGATATCAGTTTTATATTTTTGCAGGATAAACACTACTATTGAATTACAAAACTAGTGGAGTTTTGGTTGATCAAGTGATGGTGGTCAATGTCGGCGTGTTTGTCACAATCGTAGAATATGTAAATTTGCACCTAGTAAAAGTGATGTCTGAGTATATTAATGGTAGACTTGTTAGTTAATTGTATGTAAATAAATTATCGACGATACGATTGGGCATGAAGTTTTTTAGTTGGATGATTATTCATATCAAAGATAGACTTGCTATATTTTTATTGATTCAAATTCAATTGATATGGTATTTCAATGGTTATAAATTGGGTTTATCAATGATATACATTAACATTAGAAGTACATACTCATGTAAATGAACTTTTTTTTTTCTCATTTAAAATCCTGTAATTGATGTACTCAGCTTATGTAAGACAAAATTTTGAAATAAATAGATACATGTCATTGATAATATAAAATCTTCATTCATTTTAAAATGTATATCAGATGTGTAAATTTAGTATATTACTTTTATATCTTCCTTCAAAAATTGTTAAAATGACATTCAAATGACATTTTTTACTATTATATTATATATATCAAACAAGTAGAAAAAAATATTCATCCAGTTGTAATATCCATAATTATATAAAAATTTCTCAAATAAGAAGGTATACATCATTTATAATATAAAATATTCATGCATCTAATATAGGACATCAGAGGTGTAAAGTAATATATCAAACTCATTCATCTACAAAAGTATATCAAATGTGTAAATTTAGTCTATCACTTATATACTCATCACTGATATTACCCTCATGCAAGAATTGTTATAATGGCAAACAAATGACAAATTTTCCTGTCGTGCAGCATATATATTATATCCATTGTCATTATCCACCTGTAGTAGAAACCTTACATCGGTCGTCATACGCCTATTAAATCCAAAATTAGTAGCAGTAGTAGAAATCAAAAAATCCATTCAAACCTAAAACTAGTAGAAAACGTTAGAATTCTTGTTTTCATGCCAAAAGAAAGGAAATTAATTTCATTCATCTCATGCAATTTTGAGGTCAACACTAGGTCGATCATATAAGTTTTCTTTTTGGGAGATTGGCAAATCTTTTCTGGAGAAATTTCATTTATCTTGTTTTTCTCATACAAAGACAAGACTTTTGGCGTTGGTTTTAGTTTTGGTTGTCTTTTTGGATGTATGTTGTCCACATCTGCCTTGTTTCATTGATTTTGAGCTATATTTTTCCTTAATCTTTTAATTAATATGAAATTAATTAGATAATAATTGAGATGTATCATTGATATATATAACGTAATATTGTATTAATGATACGTCTTATATAAAGTATATAAAAAATATCAATGATATACCAATTCAAGAGTATATCAGTTACTGATATCAATGATATACCTTATTAGCGGTATATGTTATCATAAACATACCATTGATAAAGTATAACTGCAAAATGGAGGACATACTTATATTTTCAGCTGCATGATTTGGGCCACTCATTGTACTTTGTTATATCTACAAAACCCATAATATTAATACAGCAATTTTTGCTATTATTTCATTAATTGGCTATATGTGCAATCGACCCTAAAAATTAAGCTTTCTACAAAATTAAATTTGATCCATGAAACAAATTCTTTTTTTTTTTTTTGGGAAAGTTCTATGCATAAAATTGAACATTGAGTAATTCTCTAAAAAATCACAAATTTCAACAATAAATAAATAAATAAAGCTCTAATGTCATTTTCTATTATCTCATCTATTTCCTATCAAGTATGTGTTTCTAATTCATTAAATAAACATATTTTTTTTAACGATTCTTCAAACAAAAGCTTATTAGGAACTAACGATTCTTCTTTAGGTTTATATATATGTGCAGTGTTGAGAAAGAAGAAGGAAGAACAAGAAGTGCTTGAAGAGTAAAGAGTGACGTCAAAGAGAAAATTCAGGGAGGGAAGTAAGCAGCCTGTTAATTTGGATTCCCGTTCCGGGAGTGCATTCAATTCTAATTCATTTCTCTTCCAATTACGCTTCGTTTGGGCCGCCTTCTTGGTAATCTATCATTGTTCTTGAGTTCCATCCTATGTATATGGAGGGTATTTTTATGTACCAATTGTTAGCCATGACAATAGCGTGTGATATACTATTGTTAGTTTTTTGTTTTATTATTATTATTATTATTTTAAATTCAACATGTGGGGGTAGAGATTCGAATCTCCGACCTTTTGGTAGAGGAGTAAATGTCTTAACCAATTGAGCTATGCTCAAGTTGACATATATTATTGTTAGATTCAATATCCTTTAGTTGCAATTAGATAAGAAATTGAAGTAACCCATTGTTGTTTTATAGTGGAAGTTTTTCAGAGTTGTTCTAAAGAAGTTTTTCATGTAAATCTTGGTGTCTATTATTTTTACTAGCTTGCTTGTTACTATTGCAAGAGTTTTCATGGAAGTTTTCTCATCAGATGGGTGTTACTACTGAAGGGATGAATGATTCATCACGTAGCGGAATTTTGAATCTAAACAATTTAGAATTTAGGATCGACATTGAATTAAATAATTTAGAATGAAATAAAAAAAGAAAAATTACCTTTGAAGCAACTTCTTTTCTTCAAATCTCAGCAACTTTTTCTGCATAAGATCTTTTTTCTGACCTCAGCAACTTCTCCACAAGATCTTCCTCGCTATGAGTTGAAGAGATTAAGGTTGGTGCGAACCGTTTTGAAAGAAAATATACTGGGAAAAGTTTCTAGAGAAAATTCTCGTATTTCTCAAGGTTGAATGCTTTAGGCTTAACCCAAGAGTTTTATTTATTGGGACTTGGGAAATAATCTCAGCCTAATTAAATTGTATATTTAAATTATTTGAATCTCATTCAAATAATTATTTGATGTATCAAATCTCATATTTTCATATCTTATATAGTAAAATATATTTAATTATCTGAATATCATTCAAATAATTATTTGATAAATCAAATCTCATATTTTAATTTATAAATATTAAAATATATTTAAATTATTCGAATCACATTCAACTAATTTTTTAATATAAACTTTATGTATTAAAATTACATATACAAAATGTTCTTTTAATCAATGTATCAAATACATTTTTTTTTATCATTTAATGTATCAAATACATTACATTAAATTTGAATAGCTTCAAATTTAATTTTCTTTCAACATAATTCATCATTAGTGAGCTAGCAAAGGGATTGATAGCACTCAAAAAGTGTTATTCTATAGCTTATGATTTAGGAGTTTTGTGTGTTAAAATATATGCTTTAATGCTTTTATTTCTTGATTTTTGTTGGAATCGAGCTTTGGAGAAGAAATTAATGAACTAGAGTATTTGGATCGAAAAACGAGTCAAAAAGGCGAAAAAATACGGCTCAGGTATGAAGAAAGAAGCCAAACTAGTAGAGAAACTTAAGGGATAGCTTCTCAACGCTACCCCATGGCATTGAGACTCCAAAGAAGGTAGTAGTGTGCGAAATAGGACAACATCAAAATGCTGCCAAATGGCGTCGCGATGCTACGAATTAAAATTACTTAATTTCAAAAACACACGGTGGTAGTTTTATAATACTAAAGCATAGCGTCTCAACACTATCTCATAGTATCTCGAAGCTATCGCAATGCAGTATATAAACATCCTTTCGACTCTAGGATTTGGGGAGACCATTTTGGGACCAATTTATGAGAGAATAGCCATTGCTTTGATGGAAACTCATACTGGGAGCTAAGAGGAGAATTTCTTGGAGCTCGAGAGTGAAAGCCAAGTGCTCAGGAAGCGATTCAAAGCTGAAAATAGAGAAGAATCAATTCGAAAGATTTCTTTTTCTCTCTTTATCTTTTGAGCAATGAATTTTATGGATTGTTGGGGCTGTTTTATTGGAATTATGTTTAGCTAAATCCATTTGTTCTAGGGGTTAGATTAGCTATGGACCATTGAACTTGTATTATTTAACCGTGGATTGATTTTATTGTAATTTTATTTGAGTAATTTGCACCCATTGCTTTTAATGGATTGATCACCTACTAAATTGATTTATGGTTTATGGCTTGTTAGTAATAAAAAGTTCTAAACTAGATTTAATTGCCCAACTAATATTTGTTTATGCATGAAAATAATTTTTAGTCACTATTAGGAGAGTCGTTAATGCTTAACTTGTTCTTATTAATTAGACCGATAGGTTAATTGTGAGATTAAGGGTGAAAGTTGGTTGAACTAGAGATAGGAAACCCAAATTAAGACTCCGAGACTTGTGAAATTGCCAATAAATAAATCCTCGAGTTATTTATGCATTTGATGCATCCGTTAGTGAAGTCGACACCCCTAGAACACTCTTGACCTCAAATTTCATCCCTTAATTGTTTTCAAGTTTGTTTTGATTTCTTTGTTTCATTCTAATCACCTCAAGTTTCATTTTCCCGAAATAAAATCGATCAAATTCCATCAGATAACTAAAAGAATTAATTAGTCAATCTCTAGAGGACGATACTCGGTCTCACGACAGTTTTATTATACTACGATTGACCCGTGCGCTTGTGGCGACCCAAAGTCGGGTGCAATCAAGTTTTTGGCATCATTGCTGGGGATTGGGGTAATTAATACTCTTATTATTGAGAGAATTTTACTAAACTTTACTTTTGAGTGTATTTTACTGTATTTTTCTCTTTTCTTTTTTGTTCATGCGAAGAAGTAGAGGGACTAATCTTATTCCATTCGACCTTGAAATTGGCAGGACTTTTAGAAGATGCCTGAGAGAGAACAGATTGAGCCCGACACGATGACTGAGCAACAAGGAGACCAAAGGCGATTTGAGACTATTTTTGGCATACAGTCCCCACAGCTCAGCCTTGGATCACCCATGCACTGTTTAATGTACATAATTTCGAGCTTAAAACCGGGCCTCATCCAGATGGCTAGGGGTTACACATTCAGAGGACAGTATTCTAAAGATCTGTATAAGCACATCCGTTTATTCCTCGAAATATGTAGTACGATAAAGATTCAAGGAGTTTTTGTAACTCTATTAGAATACAACTTTTTCCTTCCTTTGTGCAGGATAAAGCTAAAAATTGGTTAGAAACATGCCTAGCAGATAGTATCACCACCTGGAATGAGCTAGCCCAAGCATTTCTGAATAAATTTTTCCCACCTTCGAAGACCCAACGATTGAGATCAGAGATCGGTGCCTTCAAGCAACATAAGACATATCAGTTGTTTGATGTATGAGAGCGTTATAAAGACGTTTTATATAAGTACCCTTAGCACGATTTTCCTGATTGGCTTCAAATCCAATTTTTTTTATCATGGTCTAACCAGTGCTACTAAATACATTTTAGATGCAGCTGCAGGTGGTTCAGTTTTTTCTAAAATAGTTGAGGTAGCCCAAACATTGTTGGAGGACATGGCCACCACAAGTTACAACTGGCCATTAGAGAGATCCCATAAGAAAGCTGCTGAAATTTATGAGCTGGATGAGGTAAATCTCTAAAAGCTCAGATTGCAACACTGACTAATGCTCTTAATAATCTTGCCAAACCAGGAAATACCCAGTCCATTGCAGTGATGGTAGCCTGCAACTCATATCCAATGGGGGGAGTTCCTGACATGGAACAAGTCAGTTATGTCAAGAGGAATTATCGATTCCAAGGAGGCCAACAATAGACTCATATGCCTAACCACTACTCCTCAAGTATGCGTAACTAAGAGAATTTTCAATACTCTAACAATATAAATGTTTTGCAGAGTCCAGTAGGATATACATCATCATCAAATGCATAGCCTGAAAAGAAATCATCCATGGAAGACTTGCTCACGACGTTCATCATTGCGTCACAAAACAAGGCAATAATTTGTAGGAGATAGTGAGTAGCCATGACGAGTTGATCAAGAACATTGAAGTTCAGGTGAGCCAGATTGCCAGTGCACTCAACTCTATGTAGAATGGTAAGTTCTTGAGCGACACTGAGGTGAATCCCAGGGAACATTGCAAAACCATCATATTGAGAAGTGACAAGTCATTAGTGGAGTCCGAGAAGAAGGAAATGGCCAACGAGACTAAGAAAAAAAAAAAAAGAATGTAAAGAAGAAGGATGAAGAAATTAGAGCTGAGGAAAAGAAGGAGAAGTGTGCACCCATACTGTCTACTTCAGGGAAGTTTTCTGATTCTGTCCCTATTAATTATAGTAACCTTCCTTACCCTCAACGCTTTTATAAAAAAAAATTGGATGATCAATTTGCTAAATTTTTAGAAAATTTTAAAATCTCCATATTAATATTCCTTTTGTTGACGCCCTCGAGAAAATGCCTAAGTACGTAAAATTTATAAAGGAGGTGTTGCAAATTTAGAAGAGATTCGAGAAGTATGAAACAATGAGTTTAACTGGGGAAGGTAGTGCAATTCTGCAGAGGAAGCTACCACAGAAAATGAAGAAGCTAGAGAGTTTTACTGTTCCCTATACTATTGGTAATGTAAATATAAATCGTGCTTTAATTGATTTGGGTGCCTCCATTAATCTTATCCCTTTGTATGTGTACAGAAAGCTGAACTTAGGAGAGGTGAAACCAACCACCATATCCCTACAATTGGTGGATCACTCAATCACATATCCACGAGGCATTGTAGAGGATGTGCTAGTAAAGGTTGGTAAATTTATTCTTCCTGTAGATTTTGTAGTGATGGAAGAGGATGTAGAGATGACCATCATCCTAGGACGACCATTCTTAGCTACTGAGAGGGCTCTTATTGATGTTCAAGAAAGTAAGCTTACCTTCAAAGTGAACGAGGAGGAAGTAAATTTTAACATTTATCGCTCGACAAAATGTGCTGATGAGGTACCCTCTTGCAATAAGATAGATGTTAATTCTCCTGCTTTTAAATGTGAACATGTGAATGTCTCTTTGGAACATCTTGAGAATAACATGCTGAACTTTGATTGTGGTTACTTAGGATCTATTGATGATGTTAGTTGTAATATTGAGAGTTAGACCATTATGCATTTTAACCGTTTCATTCAAGAACCTTTATCTTTATCATTGGATGCCAATAGGAAAGAGAATAAGATTATAAAACATCGTGATAAGTTGACAGGATCTTACTTTCTTGGCCAAACAGTCATGGTCTACAAAGCACAAGTGGATTGGTTCCCAGAACGGCAAAAACTAGGGTGGTCGGGCCCATTTGTTATGAGAAAGGTACTTCTTGGAGATACCATAGAGTTTCTTACTAGTGATGGATCGAGGTTTAAGATAACACATGAAAAGGTAGAGCAGTACCATCCGGAGGATGAGCTAGACTTGGCGGACATACCTTTAGAGGAGCCTACAGGATGAATATCCCGTCTAGCTAGGAACGTTAAAACAAGAACTTCATGGAAGGCAACCCATGCTATTTCTTTATTTTCTATTCTTTGGTTGAGTTAATTTGTTTTCTATTACTTTGCATTGTGATCTCGAGATTATCTCCATTTATTTCAGGAACCCATCATTTAGTTCGTAATCGTCCACATGGCTATAGAATTCGTGGATCACCTAATTTCTAGGCCAGTATTATTTACTCTCTGACTATGTTGTCTTCTTTTTCATACATTGAGGACAATGTACAATTCTAAGTTTGGGTAGGTGTACACAGTATGTTGACTTATGTTGAAATGATTTGAGTTTGCATGTTAATTTTGAGCCTAAATTTAAAATTTTTCTTGAATAAATCGGGGAGTTATGAATTGTGTGATGAATGCTGTGGAACTCCTCTATACATGCTGCTGATGAAAAGAGTTGATGATGTGCTCTAATTGAAATATTGTTTGTAATTGTGAAAATGAGATGTAAAGAAATAGTTTGTGAGTTGTTTCCATGCATATCTATAAAGAAATAGTTTGTGAGTTGTTTCCATGCATATGTAAAGAAATATTGTTTCCATGCATATCTATAATTTGTGAGTTGTAAAGAATTATCTGGAGAGGATTACTCCTCCTTTCTTCGGGCATTAGTAATCTGTTGCGATCGCTGAACATAGGAAAAGAAAGTGAGTAAGCTTAAGCACCTTGATGGATGTATTGCTCGTAGTTGGATACTTCGCACCTAGGAAGTGGGGGTAAGCCAAAACAAAGGTGATGCATCTTGAAAAGAACTCCTCCCCTAGTGGAAAAAAAAGAAGAGAAAAATGAAGAAGAAAAGAAAAAAAAAATAGAAGAAAGGTCTCTTGGCTGTGGCTTATGAGTCTATGTTAGTAGTACCATAGTACAAAGAAGAGAATAATCTAGAGCGGCTCTTATGCAGGATTTTGACAGAGCTATCCAAGATATGATTCTCCATAATATTTTATTCCTTAAGTAATTGATTTTGCATGAATAAGGATTATGAATATTAAAAGCATGAGAAAAAAGACAGGATTACCCTAAGGGTTTAGGGTTTATTTAATGAAAAAAGTGAAAGTTACGTCAGGTGAACAACTTTCGGATATTGACATCCAACCGGAAGAGGATGTTCGAATGCCTTGCCCGCTGGTGAAGAAAGGGAAGAAGAAGAAGAGCAAGAAGGCGCAACCTGCTGTTGAGTCAGTGGAGCTTCAACACTGATTGATGCCATGGTGGAGTCATTCACTGAAATAACCTAGAAAGAAGAAGAACAACCAAATTTGAGATTCAAGAACTAGTCCTTCAAGCTAAAGAAAAAGAGCATGTTAAGGAGCCACAAGAAATGGAGGAAGACTAAGAAGAGGTTCATGTGGACCAACCGACAGCTACACCAATTGATCCTTCCTCAAGTATGCCAAAGAGGAAAAAGAAGTCTAAAAAGAAGAAGTCGCCTATTGAAAAGCAGAACCCAAACCATGAAACACCAGAAGAACTAAAGGATACCTCACTTGCTACAAAGAACTTGAGGAGCAAGGGAAAAAGCCCATGTGTGAGCCGTTGTT
>JAOANK020377340.1:0-13957 GCA_026257165.2 Telfairia occidentalis | reverse complement strand
GGGTATATTTTTATATACTCAACCTTTTATGTTTACATTTTTCAGGTAATGGCAATAACGGTCGTGGTGGATGATGAGGGAGGGTTCCTATGTGTCATGGCCATAGCTACTTTATTTATACATTAGTATTAGGATTCATGTATTTGAAAATTCCATTTGTAATAAAAGATTGCCAATTAGTTACCTCTTGCTTAACAACGTTTTCTTGGGATCCCAATTCAAATTTTGTTGAAAACTCCTCTTAAGTTTTAAAAGCATGGATGTAGTAACGGTCCTAAAGTTAAGTTAAGTCGGGTCGTTACAATGCGTGCAAAGGTCCTTTCAAGAAATTAGCCAAGCAAGCCTCCACAACGAAGGTACCAAAGTTCAACCTAAGATAACTCACTAATAACTTTCGTTGGACTCGATGCTAGGAACTTTTTGGTTATCAAACTTCTAAACAATCAAAGGAACTAAAAATCCAAGTCATTTTAAACAAACCCAAAGGAAGGTTAGGATTGTATATTGAAGATTAGTCAAGGCAAAGAGCAAGACAGCTTGAATGCTTTCGCACTATTCACAAACTCCTTTACTCCAAGGAAGAAACACTCCATAAGTTTGGTTACCAATCAAGCTTGAATGCTTCTATACAAGGACCTCTAAGCAACACACAAGAGCATGCTTAAGAGGAAGGGAGAGGGAAACAATTGCTTAAGCAAATTGACAAGTCTTTTTCAAAGAAAAGAACTTCAAATTTCATTCATAAAAAATCTACTCGAAAATACAAGGGCTTTTGCAATTTAAAAGTCAAGACAAAATCAAAAATAGCAAAGAAAATACAATCTAACTATTTTCCCAACTTAGGAAAGAAATAAAATATTCCTTAATAAAATAAGGTAAAAATTCTAAAAAATTTTGGGATAAGAATAAGCACTTTCCTAAACTAGAAAATTCAGTGGCTTATTTAATTTTTAATAATATTCAAGTCAAAATAATTCAAAAGATTACAAGAGATATAAAAAATGGAATCATTTACATATTTGTTGTGGGCGGCACATGAGTGGTGAAAAGAGACAGCAGGCGCGTACGACAGGTGGCCTTAGAGGTTTTTTGGTGCTCTAAAAAGGCCACGGGAATCCCAAGGGCACGTGCATGCATGGGCGGCTGGGGCTAGCTGCAAGCACGAATGGGCATTGGCATAAATGTGTGGGTAAGTCAGTAAAGGGACACTCTTGATGGGGGCGCACAGGCTGTACGGATGAGCGTGCTTTGCTCAGGCACTTAGACTTACGGTAGGTATGGCACAGACAAGTCATTGTGAGGTTAGCGCGGGCGCAGCGCAAGTAAAGGTTTGATAGGCATGGGCACACGTGCAGGTGATAACAAGGTTAGTGTAGCATTGTTGCAGGTGATTACTAGGTCAGCATGGACGCAACTACAGGTGATTGCAAGGTTAGCTAGGCATAGGCACACGTGGTGTTGTGCAGTAGCAAAGGCAGACGCACTGGCCATGGGGCACACGCCAGACGTGAGCGGTACAGATGCGCACAACGGCAAGCACGCTTGTGTGCGATGTGCAATCACCAATGGTGGCCATATGACATCAAAGCGTTGGTCTGTGGCATCAAGAAGCTATCTTCCACCTTGAAATTAGAAAATTACATGTGCAATTTTCTTATTCCTTCCTCTCCTCGCATGCCTTCAAACACTCTAACTTGACCTTTGGGGCCTTGTTGAGAGTCATGGATGTTTGGGCTCCTTATGATCGCATCACGAGTGTTCTTCTATCCATCACCTATAGTGGTCTCAAATTGATTTAAACACACGAAGTTGCTTAGATCTACCTCGTTCTTCAACTTCTTAATCTTAGAAAATGATCTAATTTCTTTAGTGCATTTTCTTCCTTTTTAATTCTCTTTACTTTACGTCTTTGATTTACTTTCAGATTACTTATTGTATTTTACGTCAAATCTGATTGCTTAAACCCAAGTGGTTACATTGCTCTATTTTTCCTTGGAGTTAAATGTACATGAGATGAAAATTAACTTGTATATATTCCCTCTTTATCATGACAAGCACATGAAAATCCTTGAAATGAAAATTTTGATAAACAAGTATAACTTTGTGTTTTAGTCTGCTGCCAACCCGCACTTTAAAAGTTTCTTCTATTAAACTACAAGAATCTTTTCTTGTCAATTTCAATTGTTGTAGGAGCCAAAGTAAGAAGTTGTGGACTTCACTGTCTATGGGGTCTTCTGGATATGCTATTTCTAGTTACTTGAACTTGCTACAAAAGTTTACTTTGAAGACTCATGATCCATACATAATCGTTATATTTGTTTGCTATTTCTGATTAGTTGAGAATGCACATGTTTATTGATTTGGGTACTCTTGATTTTATTTTATCTTTTTTTGGAGATTATAATTTTTTTAGTTATGCTAGATTACTTTTTTTTCACATTAAAACCCACTTTATTCTTAACTTCCCCACTTATTTGTGTCCATAGAAGGATGTTTTAGGAGATTTAATCAAATTATAAAGGACTACAATGAAACTCTTAAAGCTACAAGAAACAAAATTAAGATCAATCACAAATAATTTAAGCCGTTTTGAACTTTTAATAGGCTATGATATTGAAAATTACTTCTTTTTTTTTCTTTTCTATAAAGGTATGTTTATTGTTGGTACTTTATATGGAATATAATGAATTGTTTCATTAGTCTCTTCTTTTGCTTCTGAAAAGATCTTATCCATGTTTATTAGTCACTCTACCAAATACAGATTAGAGTTTTTTTTTTGTTTTGAAAAAGGGATTAGAGTTGTTATGTGTGAACATGACTCATTTTACCCTTCTAAGTTTTGGTATTTACTTAATTTCCTTTTTTTTCCTTGAGTTGTTATGCAATATCAATGAGTTGTTAATATATTGTTATTAGATAATATTTTTCCATCATTGGCACTACAGCAATTTAGATCTTAGATGTCTATACCACAATGGTTTATTTGTGCTTTGATTTTGCTTGGTTTTTATTTTTCCATTCTTTCATGCAATTAACGGTAGGTTACTTTGATTCTCTTTCCAGTTGCTCACCCTCAGTTGGTAGAGGTTATGCAGTGGATGATCGCCAAACTGATGAGAAAGAAAAAGGAACCACAAAAAGGCATTGACTTAATGCATTATTAGCGAATAGTCTGTAAAGTTTCGAGCATTGTGTGGGATCATATCTGTGGAAAAATGATTTTTTTTCTTTAGATAAACAAGTTTGACTTGAGATTTGAACATCTCTTGTGGACTTCGAGGGATAGGCATCCAATTTGGTGAAATATCTAAGTTGTAGTGATTGGACTTGATCGGAAGTTCATTGCTACACAATTGGATGGGAATAGAGTATTAGATTAATGTCACGTGCTTCTATTAGATTAATGTCACATGCTTCCATGGAATGTTTCTTAATCATATCACTTAATGGATCTTTCTACTCACCCTTTTACTGACTTGGCTAGTGCCTAAGTGGAAGTGAAGTGGTAGACCTACCCATCCCTATCAGGGGCATGCTGAAATTTGCGCAGAGCAGCACCTTACGATATTGTCCAATTGGATCCTAACGTACCAATAGATACCAGAGGAGATCGCTATGATCGTTGTTGTATCTGAATCAAGGAGATGCAACAAAGTGTTTGGATCATTGTGCAATGTCCTAATCAAATGTCTAGTGGCATGATCAACGCCAATGATCGTAAGCTATGTCCTCCATCATGATCTCGAATGAAATTATTCATGGAATCGTGTGTCGTGTGAAACGTAGATCATCGCCGTTCTTAACCGAGACTCGGATTAAGCATCATCTCGAAACCTTGTGGGGTTAGGAGTAAAGTATCGTGAGGTTGACGCATCTCGTTGGGCGTGGAGAAACATTGGGAACCACAATCGCTTTCTTCGGAGTCGTTTCTTGTCTCGTCCCCCCGCCCCAGCCTAGCACTTTGCTTTTGGTGATTTAGAAGAATCAACTGACTTCTCCCTTCTTCATTGATCCTGTGGGAAAATGAGCCGTCTACGTGTTGGGAAGCTAGTCATTAAGTAAGTGGGTTGATGAGGATAACTAACCTGACAAGCTAGAATTGGCTGCTGGCACAACTGGGTGGTGCCTTATCGCACCGCAAGTGAACGCGCGGTAATATTCATGGTGGTGCTTTAGGATTCCAATGTACTGGATCCAAGAAAGCACAATGTTTCCCATTAATTTTCTTGTGTGAATATCTCTAGATTCCATAATAAAGTAGAGTATTAGATTTTCATGCTAAGAAGGTGTTTAATCATGTGAACTTCTACCTAGTGTTCTTAAAGGTGCCTAAGGAGCCTAACTATAGTGTGGCCTAAGACAAGTTGGCCACATATAGAATATGTTCCATCGAAAGTAAAGACTCTTGCATGTGAAGTTACTCTTTGGGTATTATCTTCCTACTTAATCTTCTCCCTTAAGTTTCTTTACCTTTTGGTTTGATTTTCATAACCTGCGTGCATAATTCTCTACATTTTTATAATTATTTATGGGTGGGGCCTGCTCTGGTTATTAATTTTGGTTGTTTTTGCTGCTGTCTAATTTTACACGTGAGGAGTGACATATCTGGACAATTAAGCAAGCCAGACAAAATTTTCTTGTGACATTTTTTTTCTTAGACTATGGTTTTTAATCATATCATTCTGTAGGATATAATGGAATCCTTCACAAAAAATATGATTAATGAGACTCTGGGGACAATATGTTATGCACATGTTGTTCATGATGACCGTAGTACTTATGGGGCTTTGGATGAGAAATGGTTATGGAGCTTGATGGACCTTAACGAGCAAGGAAAAAAAACATTTTGTTCAAGAAAATGGTTTTAATTTATTAATCTGAATAGGATACATTTTCCCTGTGAATTTGTGTTTCCTACTCCATTTAATTTGCATCAATAATATTAATAATAATAAAGAACATTGTGAAGAAGAGAGTGTAGTAGGAGTTGGAAATTCTGAAGAAGAGAGAAGTAAATTCTACTGCAAATACTGAAATTTTGCGCATGGTTGAATTTTTGGTTTTATTTGTACCTGGATTGTGTTGCATGAGTTATTTTCTCTTTTGGATGATAGTTGGTTACTTATGTTAATTTTTCCATCATCCTTTTAGGTTCGCAGTGGAGGTGCATTTTTTTTTTCTTTCAGGTTCTGAAAATAAAACTTCCTTCTATATGTTCAGTTGTTCCATTAAATTGAAGCTTTTTCTTCATTCTTTTTATAATCAGTAGCATAGAGTAGTTAAATGTTGGGATGCCCATATTTGTCCATTATTAGCTAGTAGGATATATATGAAGAAATTTGCATCATTTTGACCTTTATTTTACCTTCTATTGGTGCTAGGTAATTGAATTTCATTTTCTAACTTGAATTTGTTACATTGATCACTTATTTTCTTTACTTGTACCCACTCAATCAATATGAAAATTCTATCTTAAACATTTTTTGTTCTAGAATTTGACGGCATTACAAGAATATTTCTTGTTAGCTACGTGTGTAACTAACAATATTATTATTATTCTAATAATTATAATAGAATAGATGACAGTTATTGCCCGTCATAACCCTACCTGGGAACCGACCTGGAAGGTGAATTAGATAACTATTTTATAAGCATGCAATAAATTATTATATTTATTAAAGCGTTTAATAAGTCATAATCATTTATTGTTAAACTATCCCATATAAGAGTTATATTGGGCTAGTCTTAACAATGGACCTAGTTACATAATTAGTCGTATTTACCTAAATAGATAAACCTTAGGTTTAAAACACTTAGTAGGAGGAAATGATATATGAGATATGTCAATTTCCTTTCACATTTCTCCTTATAAGTTCACACCGTGAGATCTATGTTCAGCCTTGTGGCACCACTTGCTTATGTCCCCTAAGGCACGTGTTTGCATAGATTAATACCAAGGTGAATGGAGAAAGTGTTTATACTAAGTGGGAGAGGGACGTGTGTCAACACATCCCACTGTTTCCTTCTTTAGTTTGGTGTTAGGTTTCATGCTCGACCTCGTGGCATCGTTTGTTTATATCCCCCTACTGAAGGTGTTTGCATGAGATCTCACTCAAACTCCCGTAATGGATAGATCACTTTAGTTTTTGCCCCAATCGGTTCTTCCCTATTGTTGACTCATTGGGGCGGAACTCTAGGGTCTAAAGTGAAGGGTTAACCAAAACAATGATGACTAATTGCTATAGAAATAAAGTTATTCTGGTGTAATAATTGGTTGAGAGTGTCTCAATTCAGTGAAGGGGTGACTGACTGCCCTATGGTGGCTTTTATCCTGACTTACTAAAGCATCATTACAAAATTAGATGTCACATAGGGTACATTAAAATTTTGCTAGATTGATTAGATTTAAAGGGATTTGCATGACACTAATATAAGTAATTTGTATGTTTTAGCAAAAATGACAAGCATAATTATTACTCTTCTAAGTGCCGATAAATTAACTGGAGACAATTACACGACATGGAAAAACATGATCAATACTGCACTTATCATTGATGACCTAAGGCTGGAGGAATGTCCCAATTTCCTTGCTCCTACTGCGTCTCAAAATGTTCAAGATGCATATGAGAGGTGGATGAAGGCAAACAAAAAGGCTAGAGCGTACATTCTTGCCAGCTTGACTGAAGTTTTGGCAAAGAAACATGAATCCATGGTCACTGCACAACAGATCATGGAGTCATTGTGTGAAATGTTTGGACAACCGTCCTTACAAATCAAGCACGACGCTCTAAAGTTCATTTTCAACGCCTGTATTAACGAGGGAAGCTGTGTACGAGAACATGTTCTTGGTATGATGGTCCACTTCAACGTGGCTAAAATGAACGGGTCATCATTGATGAGGCCAGTCATGTTAGCTTTATTCTGGAATCTCTACCTAAGACTTTCCATGGGCTCTATAGTAATGTTGTTATGAACAAGTTAACTACAACCTCACCACCCTATTCAACGAGCTGCAAACTTTTGATTCTCTGATAAAAGTCAAGGGGCATAAAGGAAAAGCAAATGTGGCAACTTCTTCAAAAAGGTTCCATAGAGGTTGGACCTTTACAATCAAGTTTGTACCTTCTTCCTCCAGCAACAAAAAGTGGACGAAGAAGAAGAGTGGTAAGGGGAATAAAGCTAACCTTGCTGCAGCCTAGAAGGGCAGGAAGGCCAAGGTTGCCAAAGAAAAAGGAGGCCAAGTATTTGGCAGAGAAAAAGGAGGCCAAGAAAGGTAAATATGATTTATAATTTTGGAAACTTGTTTAGTGAAGAATGATGATTCTGCCTGGATAATTGATTCAGGGGCCACTAATCATGTTTGTTCTTCTTTTTAGGGGATTAATTCTTAGCAGCAGCTCGGGATTGGCGAGATGACTATGCAGGTAGGAACTACGCAATTCGTCTGAAAGGTTGCAAAGGGAGGCCTGAAGTTACTTTTACGTAAATCTTTTATTTTAATCAAAGATGTATATGTTGTTCCTGGTTTAAAAAAAAAACTTCATTTCTGTAAAATGTGTTAGAACAATCATACTCTATTTCCTTTTGATTGAATAAAATATTTATTTATCGAAATGGGGTTAGCATTTGTTCTTGTAAAATTAGAAAGTAACTTGTATCTGCTAAGTTTGTTAGCATCAAAAATCATTCTTAATACTTAAATGTTCAGAACTGTAACAACTCAACATAAAAGACAAACAATTTCCCCTAAAGAGAATGCTCATCTTTTCCATCAAGATTAGGTCCCATTAATCTGATCTCAATAGGATTGAGAGCTTGGTTAAGAATGGACTTCTAAGCAAGTTAGAAGAAAAATCTATACTAGTATGTGAGTCATGCCGTGAAGGCAAAATGACAAAAGACCTTTTACTGGAAAAGGTTATAGAGCCAAAGAACCCTTAGAACTTGTACATTCAGACCTTTGTGGTCCTATGAATGTTTTATCTCTTTCATTGATGATTATTCAAGATATGGGTATATTGACTTAATGCAACACAAGTCTGAAACGCTTGAAAAGTTTCAAGAGTATAAGGCAGAAGTTGAGAATGCCTTAGGTAAAAGCATTAAAACACTTTGATCGAATCGAGGTGGAGAGTATATGGATTTAAGATTCCAGAACTATATGATGGAACATGGAATCATACCCCAACTCTCAACACTTGGTGCACCTCAGCGAAATGGTGTATTAGAAAGGAGAAATAGAACATTGTTGGACATGGTTCGATCTATGATGAGTTATGCTCAATTACCTTATTTGTTTTACGGGTATGCAGTAATGACTACAGTTTATATTTTAAACTGTGTTCCATCTAAAAGTGTTTCTGAAACACCTTTGGAATTATGGAATAGACGTAAAGGTAGTTTACGATATTTCAGGATTTGGGGTTGTCCAACACACATGCTTAAGATAAATCCAAAGAAATTGAAACCACGTTTAAAATTATGCCCATTTGTAGGCTATCCCAAGGAAACAAGAGGTGGGTACTTCTATGATCCTAAAGAAAATAAAGTATTTGTAGATGGAAAGGTGTAGACCTTTTAGGCTAGATTAGTGGCAAAGGGTTATACCCAGGTTGAAGGAGTGGACTATGAAGAAACTTTCTCACCAGTTGCCATGCTTAAATCTATGTGGATTCTCATGTCCATTGCTACATATTATGACTATGAAATATGGCAAATGGACGTAAAGACTACCTTTTTGAATGGTAATCTTGAGGAGACCATTTACATGTAGCAACCAGAGGGATTCATTAACAGAGGTCAAGAGCATATGGTTTGCAAGCTTAATCGATCTATATACGGATTGAAACAAGCATCTCAATCTTGGAACATAAGATTTGATACCGCGATTAAATCATATGGCTTTGACCAGAATGTCGATGAATCTTGTGTTTACAAAAAGATAATCAACATTCAGTAGCTTTCTTAGTGTTATATGTGAATGATATCCTACTCATTGGGAATGATGTAGGTCTACAGACAAATATAAAGAAATGGTTGCTGGCTCAATTCCAAATGAAAGATTTGGGTGATGCACAATATGTTATAGGGATCCAAATTATCAGGGATCGTAAGAACAAAACGTTGGCCTTGCCTCAAGCATCGTATATTGACATGATGCTTGTCAGATATTCGATGCACAATTCCAAGAGAGGTTTATTACCCTTCAGGCATAGTGTTGCATTGTCTAAGAAACAGTGTCCTAAGACTTCTACAGAAGTTGAAGAAATGAGATGGATTCCCTATGGATCGGCTGTGGGAAGCCTAGTGTATGCCATATTGTGTACAAGGCCTGACATTTGCCATGTAGTAGGGATTGTCAGTAGATATCAGTCCAATCCAGGATTTGATCACTGGAATTTAGTTAAGTCCATCATCAAGTATCTTCGGAGAACGAGGGACTACATGATTGTGTATGGTGCTAAGGATTTGAACCTTACAGGATACACTGACTCTAATTTTCAGACTGATAGAGATTCTCGAAAATCCACATCAGGATCAGTGTCCATTCTTAATGAAGGGGTTGTAGTATCTTCAAACAACGATGGACTACATGCTTGTGTATGGTGCTAAGAATTTGATCCTTACAAGATACACTAACTCTGATTTTAAGACTGATAGGGATTCAAGAAAATCCACATCATGATTAGTGTTCACTCTTAATGGAGGGGTTGTAGTATGGAGAAGCACAAAGCAAAGCTACATTGCTGACTCTACCATGGAGGCAGAGTGTGGGGCCGCTTGTGAACCTGCCAAGGAAGCAGTATGGCTCAAGAATTGTTGACAGATGTGAAAGTAGTTTCAGATATGTCTAAGCCCATCACCCTTTATTGTGATAATAGTGATGTTGTGGCAAATTCCAAGGAGCCTAAGAGCCACAAGAGAGGAAAACAATATCATCTCATCCAAGAGATCGTGCATCGAGGAGACGTGATAGTCACGAAAATAGCTTTGGAGCGCAATGTTGCTAATCCATTTACGAAGGCTCTCACGACTAAAGTGTTTGAGGTTCACTTGGAGAGTCTGGGTCTATGGACATGCATCATCTTGTCTAGGGCAAGTGGGAGATGTTTACTAAAGATAGTGTCCTAGCTTATTGTATTGTACACAAACTAGTTTTATGACAAGTGGGAGATTGTTGGGGTTGATGTCCTAAATATCGTAAGTTTTGTACTTTGTACTTTGTACACAAATTATTTATTTAATAAAATAAGGTGTTATTTTATTTGACATTTACTATGCATTAACCCAATCCAATAAACTAAGATCCAATGTTATTTTATGTAATCTAAACATGTATGTGGTAGACAAACAAGTAGATCAAGTTTAAGTAATAACCTAAATGGTCTATAGTATATGGATAAGGTTGGGTACCTAATTCTGGTAATACTATTGGATACCGCCCACTTTGTAATTGTTACAAGAGTTGAAAAGTGTTACAAACGATTATGATCCTAATCGTTCATGTGAAGACATGTGAGTGGGGGTATCCTATACAAAGAATTTGTATAAACCCGGATTACGAAGTGATTAGTCTCTCTTTATAATAATGTTGCTTAAAGAGATTAAAATTTCACTAGGCTGATCATAGGTGACTCAACCTTAATTCTGAGTGAGTTGTGAACTCGTACATATAAGAGAAATCCTTTGATCTGTATAGGTGAGAGTGGTCGAGTTTTCCAACTCAATAAGCCTACCATTTTGGAGATTTGCCAGAGTAAGTAGTTGGGAACACAGGGACACAAGATGGAATTCACTCCTTTCTGTCTCAAGGGTAAATAGATGAATTGTTCCTTTAATGGTTGATTCTAAGTCTTGAACAATGAGGCGCCTCACCCTTTCATTGGCCATAGAGGGGTCTAGTTATAGTTGGACTAAGACAAATTGTTAATTAGAGGGATCAGTGGTACTTAAGGAGTTAGATATAACTACAGGGGTAGAATAGCAAAAACCCATAACCTTGAAACAAAATTTTCATGTTCCTTCTATAAAAACGAACCTGCTTAACATTTCAAGACTTACTGCTAACAATAATTTATTTGTTGAATTTCACTGACATTCTTGTTTTATCAAGGGCAAACAAAGAGAAAAGTGGTTTTGCAAGGGTGATAGAAACTAGTTTATTTATGAACATTCTTTTGGTAAATTGTCAAAGGAGTTTAGAGAGCTCCCTACCTCTCCCAGGATTACTCAAATGGAATTAATTAGTTCAATACTCAGAAAACTACCCCCCTTCAATACAAAATAACAACTTATAACCCCCTATCCACAAAGCTAATAACAAATATATTTTCCAACAGCAAAAGAAACCAACTAACAATATTCCTAATAGCCCACATACAAATCTCACATTACATATTTTTCCCTTGCCCCTTTACTCGCTTATGAGAGTAAACTTTGGTAATTGGGGGCCTATCAATACTCACCCGCCAAAAAAATCATCTTGTCCTCAAGGTGAAAATCTAAAAAATTGGAGTTGCATTACAAATTTAGGTTCCCACATGGCATCCTCAATCGACCCACCTTCCCAGTGTATGAGGACCTCGAGCTCCTCATTAGATGAAGGCATCTTATGTAACTCCAAGACGTCCTGTGGCTAAACAGGGCAATGTAGGGTAGAAGTACGTAAAGGGGTAGTCACAAACGGAGGAAGATTGTTACCAACAGCCTTCCGAAGGTAAGATACATGCAACACAACATGAATGGCAACCCCATCAGGAAGCACCAAATGATATGCAATTAGACCAATCTGTGCTTCAATGCGAAAAGGACCACTAAACTGGGGTGCCCACTTCGGATCAGTATACTTCAGTAAGGACTATTGACGATATGGTTTTAGCTTGATATAAACCCCATCATTTAGAGAAAACTCGACCTCGCTTCGCTTACCATTAGCAATTGCTACCATTTGTTGTTGCGCCTACTGTCAAAAAAACCTTTCAACAAAACATAAGACAACATCTCACTCCTGTAATTGAGTGTCAACTTTTGCCACAGCAGAACTAGCACCATCATAATGTAACAAAGTACGAGGGGTCGACCATAGAAAATTTCAGAGAGGGTGAAATGAGTCAAAGAATGGTAGGAGGTATTATACCTAAACTTTGCCCAAGGGAGCCACGTGGCCCATTGTTTTGGCCAAGACATAAGAAAGCAGTGAAGATAACTCTCGAAACTCCAATTAACATCATCAGTTTGGCTGTCGGTCTGAGGATCATAAGTGATAATTCTAAAAGAGATAGTTTGTAGGTCTCTTTTAGGATAAATTTCTTTTTTAATATTATTAGAGTAATTGTCTTTGATTTATGAAATAACTACTTGAATTATCTTTGTTTTGCATCTGGGATTCTTGAAAACCTTCATATTGTTGCATTATTCTATTTATGATAGAAATTGAATAGAATTAAAGAAAAGTATGCCTAATTACTACTTATTCGGTATATTTTGTCAGAAGATAGATGGTGGAACATTATTTTGGCAAAATTATTGATCGAGCATTCCTGGAGCAAAATAGACAGAGAAGATTATGCGATAATAACGAAAATTTAAAATATGAAAATAAATCTTTCTTTTACAAATTTAATTAATCATTGGATTCATTGCACGTGGAAGATTTGACCTAATAAGCTTCCTGATCACAATGGAAGACTTATAAATAGAAGAGGTCACCGTCTTTGTGAAGGAAAATTCTTTTTGAGAGTCTTAGTTCGATTTTAGCTTTTATTCACAGTGTTTTCTTCAGTTGTTTCTACACTTTATTGAATTCCCATAGAGAAGAACTCGTAGAAGGAAGGAAGTACGTTGAAAGCTGAAAGAAAAGTGACGATTCTTGCAACTGTTTTCGAGGAGCAACAGAATTATCCAATTCCTTAGAGTTCTTTCATTATGAACACATTTACTGTTTTCATTTATTATTTGTTTTCTTTTAGATATTGTAGCATGAACTAATCAGCTTTAGGTGAGGATTGAGGGCAATATTATTGAATTGAAGTAAATATTGTGGAATTTAATTTTTTTTAAGAGTGTTCTTTATTGTTTAATGTTTATGTCTGTCTGTCCAACACGCATGAGTACCTTCTCTAGGTTTTAGAAGAAAATAAGAGGAGTAGATTGCTTTTAAAATACATTATCATCTAGATTAGGTTAGTTGCTAGCTAAATGAAGAGATTAGGGATAATCACTCACCTAATGCACAACAACAACAAGTTTAACTCATATAAGTTAACGAAACTTAAGATAATTGGAATATCTAGTAGGATTTCGAGACTATTATTGTGTGATTTTGTAATTCTTTTACTTCAGAATTTTGTTTCAGAGAAAATAACATTATACCTTAATCTGAATCTAGTTATTCTTATTGTTACAACTGCAAATGCATTCTTTTATTCTATCGTTTAATTTAATTCAACATTAATTATATAAATCATCAATCATTCATTGTTGTTACTTTTGAATTCACTAAGAGATTAAGTCAGAATAGGCCAAAATCTACCATTAATCCCTACGTGAACGATATAAATACTTATCACTTGCTGCTAACTGTGTACACTTGCACATCGTTTTGTGTGGTTATTATTGCAAATTGAAGCCTCGCCATTACAAGCAACAATAAGTCGTACTTACATTCAACTAAATATCAACACAATGGAACAACTTTACCAAAAACAGGTTAGTAAAAATTTTATCACGATTGTTGGTAGTTTGCCTACTAGGTGCAAGTATACACCTTGAAGTGTAGCAACAAGGTGATCCACAGAGATAATTGAACAAAAACTCTTAGTAAAAGTTATCAACTAGGAGAATTAAGGTCACAAAAAAAATTGCACTTGTGAAAGACTAAGAATGAGCTTATAAACTTAAGAGATGCAGTTTAACAAGAATTATGACAATACTTTAAGAGAAATAAAAGGAAACAGGC
>JAOANK020377238.1:0-13959 GCA_026257165.2 Telfairia occidentalis | reverse complement strand
TTGCAGATTTCATTCAATCATTCACCCTTCACAACATTGCAGATTTCTAACTTGCTTCATTCATTTTTTAGACTCAAATTTGTTTCTTCTCTTCAACTTTTTCTGATCTGAATCTAAGTGTTTAAACTCCATAACTATGAATATTCCCAAGCATTGCAGAATTATATATATGTTCAAACAAAAAAACCAATTTGAACAAAAAAAAAGAAAAGAAAATTAAACCTACACATTGTACACAGAGAGCGAAAGAGTGAGACAAACCTGCGACGGAGTAGGAGAGACGATCAGCGATGGTGAGCGACGCAGCAGACGAGACGACAGGCAGAGCGACTGAAAAGAGACAACGGTGTAGAATAAAACCAGAGAATCACAAAGAAGGAAAAGAGGAAGAAGGAAATGGGAAAAGAATTTGTTTTTTAGGGCTTCTTTTCGCTGACGTAACATAAAGCGTCGAGGAAACTCCAAAAATGTCGGTGTATATCAAAACGCATAGTTTTAATAAATCATTTATCCCGACATTGAGCTTGTACCATCAGTAATACTATGTTTCTGCGACGTTATCTATAACGTCGGCAGATGCTCAAAAAATTCAAATGTTTTATAAATTTCTCCCAACATTTATTGATAGAAACGTCGTTTAGTGACAGAAACGTTGGGAATATAAAACAATAATAATAAAATACCTCTTTAAGCCGATGTTTTTGAACAAAATGTCGGGATAAAGAACAATTCTCAACTTTTTTCTAACTTATACTACTAATGTCGACATAAAGAATATATACCGACGGTTTAACTTAGCGTTGGAATAAAAACCGTAGGAAAAAATGAAAATTTTTGCAGTGGTTGAAGAAATCAATTGCTTCACGAATTTGATAGTCAGGATCAATTATTCTGCTTCAGCCTTCATGAAGTTTCTTCCTTTTACAAGCTCTTCTATATGGGAATTCAAGATGCAGTAACGATAGATGAAATTCTTGCAGAAGAAAAGTCTGAAACTAAAATAAAAAATTAAACCTCAAGAAGGGAACTCTCTTTATTTTGGTGGCATCCTTTTCTATTTATAGGCTTTCCGTTGTGATTAAGAAGCCTATTAGGTTTAATCATCCACGTGGCTCGTATCCAACGGTTGATTAATTCTGCAAAAGAAATATTTGTTTCCATATTTGAATTTTCGTTATTTTCGTGCAGATCCTTTGTATATGTTATGTTCAAGAATTGCTCGATCAATAATTTTGCTAAAATAATGCTCCATCATTTATTTGCTAAAAAAAATATCCAGAATCAGCAGTAATTAACCTTAAATTCCTTTTATTTCATTAAAATACTAACATAAATAGAATGATGCAACAATATGGAGGTCTCAAAAGTCCAATATGCACAACAAAGGTAATTCAAACAATTATTTCATAATTCAAAGACAGTTTTCTTCAATAAAGGGATGAAATCAAGCCTAAAAAACTCCTAATAACTCTCTTTTGGAGAGTTATCATTACTGTCTCCAAAGCTCTAAATTTTCTATTTTCATTTTATTTTCTTTAGAGATTTATTACTGTGAAGATTGAGCATTCTTGTGAGCAAAATTTGTAAATCAACTCTATTTAGAGAGTTTGTTGAGTGTGTTCTTAGATAGCACTCTAAAAAGTGCTATTTTAGTGCTTAAATTATAAAAGTTTTGTGGGATTTCATGTGTACTTTGATGCATTTATTATTGATTTTGTAGGAACTGAATAATAAGAGGCAAAATATGGATCCGAGTCAGTTCGGGGTGAAAAACGAGACCCAAATGAGCAAAAACGGTTAAGTCAAGAAGAAATGAGGCCCAAAATGGTGAAAACTCGAGAGGCAGCGTTAAGACGCCAACATTGGGATGAACAACGTCTCGACGCTGTAGAACATGCGCCCCATGTTGCCCCACGCTGCACGCAACACACACTTTTTCCACCCAGTGCGTGAGCTGCGCGCTCAACCCTACTCAACGTCGCGCCTCATCCGCTCGACGTCGCCCCTTGCTTCTACTCAACGCACATGCGTCTGCTGCACATGCACCCGTCTGCACACATGTGCAATGTCAAGATGCTGCTGGATTTTGACTGCGCACCCGAAACGCACATTTTGTGTAAGTGACCTCGGGCCAGCGTCTCGATGTTGTCCCTAGCGTCTCGATGCTGTCGGCAGATCAGTATAAAACCATCTTTTAACGATTATGGCTAGGAAGCTCAGTTTCTGGTGCGAATATCTAGAGATTTCGAGGAAAATTTTTTAGGATCACTAATCTAGAAGGTTAGAAAGGTCTCGAGGTGCTCGAGATTAGATTTTTTCACCTTGAGAAGCGTGTCCACATAAAAAACAACGTGGATTTTACCCTAAAGTCTTCTCATCCTTCTCCATTTCAGTTTCCTTATTTTTTTTGTTGATTTTCTAGGTTGAAAGTATAATGTACAGTTGCTAATTTAGTTTGATTTTAGGGTGGTGGGACTTAATGACTTATTAAATGTTTCGATTTAATATTGGAATGCATTAAATTCTTGGTTGCCTTTTAATTCCCAGCTTTATTGTCCTTCAATTAATGGCCATTAATTGTTAGGTTTTGCATATTGTCTTGCTCAAGAGAGAGGGTAATAAATTAGGCCATGGGAATTAAACTTATGTGCACGGGAGTGATAGGAGAGTGTGTGGAGTTAGCGATCGATATTTTTGTTTTCCAATTGTTGGTTCTAATCACAAGAAATTGAGTTACGATAGATAACTAAGAGTGGTTGAGCTGGAGAGAGGAAACCTAAATTAATGAAATTCTAGACTTGGGCGAAAAAGAATAGAAAATGCATTTTGGTAGTAAATTAATTGTTTAGTTGGGTCGTTAAACACACCAACACCCTAGAATCATCTTTCCCTCGATTTATTCCACCGTTAGCGAGCATTTATTATTGCTTTATCTAATTTCATATCATTGCATCACCTTGTAACCCCTAGATAAAATCAAATGAATTAATTGATAATTAGAAAAATTAAACATCGTGATTCCCTGAGGACGATACTCAGTCTTCTAGGTAATATTACTATGATTGACTCGTACACTTGCAGTGATGCTTTGTTGGGTGCGATCATTCTTAAATTTCAAAATCTTGTAAGCGTTTCTTTTTAGCCCGTTGAAAAGAGTATTGTAATGGTTTGATCATCAATCGTGGAAATGATCGTATTTACCCGTTGGTTTTTGAGCCATGGAAAGAGTCTTGAGATCTTATTCAAATTTCCAAGAGGTGCTTGAGAAGTGGAGTAGGTCGAGTTTGACCGAACCACTATAAAATTATGGTGTCACTTTCTCAAATTCTTTCCTATTAATTTTTGCAATTAATTTAGAAATTTATTGCATGTTTTAAATTTTTATTAATTGTTTGTTGAAGCTTGATAACATTTATTTTGTCATATTTATTATCAATCTTGTTTTTATAATTAAATAGGGTTCTTACTAATTTCTATTAAAAGTTTATTAATTTTTTAAATTAGACCCACTTAAGAAATAATTTATATTATTTTTTAATTGATCTTATTCACCCCCTTCTAGAGTTGTCATACCGATGCAACAATTGGTATTAAAGTGAGGTGCTCTTCTTAAAATTATTTTCCTTGATAAACTTAATTGTTAGAGCTTTATGACAAACCTTGTAAATGGGTTTATTGAAGGTTAATCCACTTCTAGACCTCCTTTCTTTGATGGCTCAAATTATGCATATTGGAAGGCTAGAATGAATTTTTTTTTTTGCAATCTATTGACTATAATTTGTGGTTAATTGTTGCTAAAGGTTCCCTTGTTCCCATGAAAAGAGTAAATGATCATGATATTGATGTACCTAAATTAGAAGAAGAGTACGATGAAAATGAAATGAAAAAGAAAATGTTCTTTTAATGTCAAAGCTATAAATTGCTTGTATTGTGCCTTAAATAAGGATGAATTTAATAGAAGGCCCATGTGTACTTTAACTAAAAAAATTGGAATACTCTTGAAGTTTCTCATGAGGGAATAAATCAAGTTAAAGAGTAAAATTAGCATGCTTGTTCAGAATTATGAATTATTTAAGATGGATGCTAGTGAGTCTATTACTGGTATGTTTACTCGATTCACTAACATTATAAAGCCTTGAGGAGTCGTCTGTTTTTTAGGAATCTATATGTCTGGCACCTTCAGATATTCGAAATTTTGGATATCCAGAATTATAGATGTATTGCATCTTTAGATAGTCATGATTGTTTTGTAGAAAAATTTATAAGGACGACTGGGAATATTTAGATAATCATGTCTGTTTACAGGATTTTTGTAATTAGGAATGTCTTCAATTTATATAATATTCCAAAAATTCCCCCACGACAATTCGTGTAATTTATACATTAATTTAATATAATTTGAATTGATCTAATTTTATTTTATTTCTAAAATTAATTTAGTTTATATTGATTTTTTATGTTATGTTGGAGAACAAATTAATTTATATTAATTTAAGACTATTTTGTAAAATAATGAATATTAAATATTAATTTCCATTTAAACTTAAATTGATTTAAAAAAATTATTTATTTTATGATATCTTCAAGTATATATAAATGTATGTTTGTTGTTAATAATATTTTGGTTGAAAATTATATATTTTTATGATTAGATGATATTATTAATAATCATTATTTCAAAATATAACTTCATTTATATATATTCAATGAAAACAACTGCAATAAAAACTAAATAAAAACGATAGAAAAAAAATGAATCATTCTTATTTACTTCATAAAATAATATGTTCTTTATCTCCCGTAACATACCAAACAAGAAAATACATAAAAATTATATTCAATCATAGAAATTTTTTTTATAATTAAATTAAATTTTATAATAAAAATGTAGAAATTTTAATTTAATTATAATAAATTAAAAATTTTAATTTAATTATAAAATATAGAAAATTAAATTAATTTATAGAAAAATCATAAAAAAAATCTAAACCATACTTTTTCTTTCTCCCCTACCATCATCTTCCCTAGGCGATTTTTGTTTTTTTCCTTCTTCTCCTCGCTTTCAATTTACCCATTTTCTTAATCATTTATAGCAAGTAGCATTTTAATGCATCGTTGTTCTTCTTCTTCTTCTTCTTCTTCTTTTAATTTTATATGTTCCAACAATTGAAGGAATATGGCCCGAATTTTAGGATAAAACCCATTAATAATTGATCTATGGTAATGTCCATGCAATATTTAGATTAGAAATAAAGAAAATAAAGAATAGAAATAAAAAAGATTATTTAGATATTGAGACCTCGAAATTCAGGATCAGTGCCTCACATAAATCTCATATGAAAAATTATGTGATCAAAATTGAGAAGAAAATACTATAAAAAAAATGTAAAAGGTAGAAAAAGAAAAGCAAAATGAGGAAGTGGGTAAGTAAGGATAACATGGAAATACCTGGTGAAGAGGAAGAGTAAAATAATTCTTTTGGAGAGAAGAAAAGTGACGATTCTTTGAGAGCTTTCTGTTTCTTTAAAAAAAAGTAATGACTAATGACTTGCCTTAGGGTTATGGATAAATATATGGTAAATAATGTAATTTAACGAATGCCTAAGGGAAGGGAATCTCGAAAACCCATATTTTAGACGGTAATCAAGATAGCTCAAAAGAGGGCATTTTAAGATGCGTGACTATTTTTAAATAAACACAAACCAAACGTGGGAATCTAGATGCCCTTGAGATAGTTATCTTAAATTACTACCAAACAAACGACCCCTAAAAGGTCTTGGTAAAGTGTATACCACCTCCAAAAATGTAAGGAAAATTCTTAAGTTTTTACCTCAATGTTGGGAAGCAAGAAAAGATCACACCAAACTTTCATTGGAGGAACTCATTGGCTCTCTCAGGATGCATGAGATTACCATGAATGAGCACTTGGAGGATGGGTCCAAAAAGAAGAAAAACATTGCCTTAAAGACTATCTCCTTGGAAGTTGATTCTGAAGATGAGGATGCTCTTGATGAAGATGATGTTGCATATCTTTCATGTAAGTATAAAAATTGTATTAAAATAAAGAAACAATTCAAAAAGCATTTCTCCAACTAAAAAGAGTCAAAATGTGAAAAGAGTAAGAGGAATGAGGTAATTTGCTATGAATTCAAGAAATCAAGTCACATAAGATTATATATTGTCCTCTCTTTAAATCATCTAAGAAATCCAAGAAAAATGCAATGAAGGTTACTTGCGATGATAGTGACGAAAGTGAAAGTAGAAGTGATGATGAAGAAGTAGCAAATGTTTGCTCCATGGCTCATAGTGACAAGGATGATGAATAAGATGATGAAGTAACTCTAGAACCCCTTTCTTATGATGAGTTATTGGAAGCATTTGAAAATATGCAAAATGACTTGGAAAAGGTTGGTTTCAAATATGTTATGCTTAAAAAGAAATCCAAGCTTTGACTAGTAAAAATAAGTCATTACTTGATGAAATTGCTTGCTTAAAAGAGAATGAATGTTTAAATGAATATCTCTTTTGATAAGCATCCTTTTGATTGTGATCAAGTAAATGCCTTACATGATAAAATTAGATTTCTTGAGCATGATAGTTGTGAAAATGATAATATGATTAAATTGCTCGAGGAAAAAGAATTAATTTTTTTGCATGAACTTGATAAGGCTAAAGAGTCCATTAAAAAGTTGACAACAGGTGCTCAAAGATTAGATAAAATAATTGAAGTAGGCAAGCCTTATGGTGATAAGAGAGGTTTAGATTATATTGTTGAATACTCTACTCCTTCTAGTTCTAAAACTATTTTTGTTAAAGCATCTCCTATTGTGCCTAAACTAAATATGCCTTAGGTTGTGTTTAAGCATGCTAAAGCTAGCTTTGTGCCTATATGTCATCATTGTGGTGTTGAAAGTCATATTAGACCTAAGTGCTTTAAATTGAAATATGCTCGTACTACTTCTTCAAGAAGAAATTTTTCTCAAAGGGCAAAGTTTTACAATGCTCCAAGAAAGAATTTCTCCAAGAAAAGTAGAGAACATAGTTGTAAGAGATAAATCATTGCATAATGTTGGTTGCTTATCATGTGGCACGTATGAACATAATGCTTATTCTTGTTACTTGTCCAAATCTCATGCTTCTAATGCCAATGAAAAAATGAAATGGATCCCTAAGTTTGTTAATGCTAACCTTTTAGGACCCAAACAAGTATGGGTACCAAAGGATCAAACTTGAACCTTTTTGTTTGTAGGTGTGTTTGAAAGCTTCCAAGAAAAAGAAATGGTACTTGGATAGTGGTTGCTCTAGGCACATGACAGGAGACCCAATTCAAGTTTGTTTCTTTTTCCAAAAAGAATGGAGGCTTAGTAACTTTTGGTGACAACAAGAAAGGTAAAATAATTGGTAAGAGCAGTATAGGTAATGGTTCTTCTACTTTAATTGAAAATGTGCTTTTAGATGATGATTTAAAGCATGATTTGCTTAGAATTAGTCAATTGTGTGATAAAGACTTTAGAGTTGTATTTGATAAGATGAATGACATCATTGAACATCTAGTGATAGGAAAGTTTTGTTTATTGGAAATAGAGATGAAAATGCGTATTGTATTGATTTGAATGATTTCCCTATTAGTAATAAATGTCTTTCGACTTTGCATGATGGTTCTTGGTTATGGCATTGAAGATTAGGACATGCTAGCATGCCTTAATTTCAAATATGTCCAAGAATTCTATGGTCAGAGGTCTTCCCAAGTTTAAATATGAAAAGGATTAAGTTTGTGATGCTTGCCAAATGGGTTAGCAAACAAAGTCCTCATTCAAATCTAAAAATGTGATATCTACAACTAGACCTCTTTAACTACTACATAGGAACTTACTTGGCCCTTTTAGAATTGTCATTTTTGGAGGGAATTATTATGCATTTGTGATAGTTGATGATTTTTCTAGATTTACTTAGGTTTTGATGATAAAATATAAAGATGACGCTTTAAAAAGTTTTGTTTGTTTTGCAAAAAAAGTTCAAAATAAAAAAATAAAAAAAAAAGATTTTTGCTTTGAAAAATTAGGAGTGATCATGGAGTAGAATTTGATAGTGTTGCTTTTGAAAATTTTTGTAAAGAAAATGAATTTGCTAATAATTTCTCTCCAAGAAATTCTCAACAAAACAGTGTGGTTGAAAAAAAAAATTGTACTTGGCAAGAATTTTCTAGGCCAATGTTGCATGAATATGATTTATCTAAGTATTTTTGGGCGGAAGCAGCTAACACCACTTATTATGTTTTAAATAGGGTTTTAATTAGGCCTTCTTTAGATAAAACTCCAAATATTGGGTATTTCAAAGTTTTTAGTTGCAAATATTTTATTTTGAACAATAAAGAAAAGCTTGAAAATTTTGATTCTAAGACGGATGTTGATATTTCCTTAGGTTATTCCTCTACTAGTAAAGTTTATAAAATTTTCGATAAGAGAACTTTGGTAATTGAGGAATCTATACATGTTGTCTTTGATGAATATTGTAATATTATTTCTAATGAGTCTATTTGTAGTGATGGCTTGGAAAGAAATTTGGGATATTTATTTGTTAGTGACAAAGACAAGAAAATTGTTTTAAGTAAGCAAGAAGTGAGCTTCAACGAAAAGAAGGAAGACGAATCTTCATCTATGCCTAAGGAGTGGAGATATGTTCCATCCCATCTCAAGAATTTAATTCTTTATAATCCCGAAGAAGGTGTGAAAACTTATTCCTCTCTTAATTTGTTTACTAATCTTGCTTTTGTTTCTCAAGTTGAACCAAAAGGCTTTAAAGATGTCGAAAATGATGAGTTTTGAATTTTAGCTATGCAAGAAGAATTGAATCAATTTGAAAGGAACAAAGTTTCGAAATTAGACCCTAGGTCTTCTAATGCTTCTATAATTGGGACTAAATTTTTCATAAATAAAATTATAATGGCTAGACCCTTACATAACAAGGTCCGATCGCTACGACATGCATACCTAGACTTTGCTATAGTTTTGGTTAAAAAATTATTAAAAGATCACATAAAAACTTTTATTAATCAAGTAGTAAAGACTTTACAAAAGTTTATTTTTACAAAACACCAGGTTCCATAAAACGTTAGCGTAGTGGAACAAAATGCATATAAGACCAAAACAATGAGTTTGATGGTTGGCCCCTTGAGTAACGTCGAGTCATGCCACCTACGTTGTATCCTTACCTACAAAATCTGTAAATTAGGATGAGTATATGATATACCCAGTAAGTAGCTCTCACCTAAGGTAGCGCCCAAATGCACAATCACATGCAACATGTCATAAAAACATATGATTGAGACCCAAAACATGAACTTATCATAACATGAGGTAATCAGTTACGCTTCCAATATGAGTTCTACTGCCCTGATATAAAAATGTGGACTTAAGCGAAACTAACTCATCTGATGATTAATAGTGGCATGTAGTCAGTAGAGCCAGAGTCGCATCCGACATCAACCCTTAACATAAACGTAAGGTGGGACTAGAGGAGTGCAACCATACATACCCTACTAGACCCCAACATAAGCATAACGAAAGGTTGGGTTTAGAGGGGTGCAACCATACATACCCTGCTAGCCCTAGAAGCATAGCCTATACCTAAAAATAACTTGATCTGGACGTGATCATGAACATACATAATGCATGGGGTCCCTTATAAAGAAATGTATTTTAACATGTAATGCAACATAACAAGAGTACTTATGATTAGTAGTAGTGGTGGTGGTGATGGTGGAGGTGGTAGTGGTAGCAGCACCAGTGGCAACAGCAGCAATGGCAGTGATCGCACCCAACAAAGCATCACCACAAGTGTATGGGTCAATCATAGTAATATGGCCCAGAAGATCGAGTATCGTCCATAGGGAATCGTGTTCTTTAATTTTCTTACTTATTAATTAATTATTTCAGTTTTCTTTAGGGGTCCCAACTTCACGCAACAATGCTAAAATTAAAGAAAATGCTAAAAGATGCACAACAATGGTGAGTTAATCGAGGGAAATGAGGTTCTAGGGTGTTGGCTTGGTTAACTAAATACTTAGACAATTAATTAACTCATGGAATGCAATTTATACACCTTTTCTTAGTCTAAGGTTAATTGAGTCGAAGTTTCCCCTCTCAAGGTCCACCAACTCTCGCAATTAACTCTCTACTCGATCTCTCGCAACAAGAATTTAAAAGTGGCATGAAGGAAACCCCTCACAAACTCTTCTATCACTCTCGTGCATAGAATAACTCATGTCTAATCTCCTTGGTCTAAATTTACTACCGTCTCTGTCGAGCAAAATAATAAAAACAGTAAACATACCTCCAATGGCCAAGTGAATGCAGTGAAATAAATGTTGGAAATTAGAAGAAATAGGTAATAAATTCCATTCCCATGAGTAAAACAATAAATTCTAACTATTCATTACACCAACACCTTAAAACCTATGAATTTAACTACTGAAATACATCACAATTAGCTCAGAAAAACAGGTAAAATAGTGCATAAACAGAGAGGGAAGAGGAAGAGGGCACTCTCAGATGAAATCTACGTCGTTTTCGTCATAGGCACCCTTCTCGAGGAGTGGAAACTCGATCTCGAGCATTTCCAAGCCTCTCAAAAGCTCCAGAATAAAAGCCCACGGTCTTTTACCTCAAATTCTGTTGAAAATCCCACCAAAAACGGATCTTCCAGCCCTAATCGCGAAAAGAAGCTTAAATAATAATCTGCTAATAACATCGAGTGTAAAAGATAGTGTCTCGATGTTGGTTCAAATAAATTTCCCAAAACGCACGTTTTAAGCACTCGATAAAAAAAATGGCAGTGTCTCAGCACTGCCTATGTGCGAGAGGGGACAGGCACGCTAGGCAGAGAAGGCGCGCGCAAATATGCGCGCGTTGCAGCATTGAGGCAAGGGCACACTCATGTGTGCACGTGCTACACAACGTCGAGGGCAACATCGAGTTGGGGCATTCGGCGTTGAGCAGAAGGCGCACACTAGGTGGATGAGGCATGCACGTGAAGCTAGCAGCGTGGGGCAGCATTCTACAGTGTCGAGAAGCTCTTGAATAGTGTCTCGACTCTATTCATCTCTAGTGTGCATTTTTTTGGATTTGGGCGTTGAGACGTCCAATGATGGCATCCCAACACTACCTCTCGGATCTTCCACCAATTTAGGCCTTGTTTCTTCGTTACTTGGCTGTTTTAGCTCATCATGGGCCTGTTTTTCAATCTGAACAGACGCAAATCTGTATTTTCACCTCGAAATACTCGATTCCTACAAAATCAACAATAAATACATCAAAGTCCACATGAAATCCCACAAAACCTCTATAATTTAGGCACTAAAATAGCACTTTTTAAAGTGCTATCAGGCAGCAGTAGTGGCAGCAGTGGTAGTAGCAGCAACATAAGTAGTAGTAGTACTACTACTACTAGATTTTTCTACATCCTTCCTTTCCCTCCAACTTTGTAGATTTTTCTTGTTAAAATCTATATCTCCAACTTTCTACATCGTTCTTGTTAAAATCACACATTCTCCAACTTTCTAGATCTTTCTTCTTAAAATCATATATTCTCCAACTTTATAGATCTTTCTTGTTAAAATCATAATTTGTAATAATTATTTTTTTTTTCTTAGATATTTCATTGTTTAGGTATTTATTTAAATGCCTTGGTTGTTAATCTTATGTAATAGCCAATAAGATTTATTGGCCAATTTTAATGTCTTAAATTTAGACTTGAAAAATTAAATCTTATGTAGAACCTTAAAATTAAAATTCAACATGAAATTTTCTATATTATTTACGTACAATCTTGGAATGTTACAAAAATTGATGCAAATGCAAATATCATTAGAAATAAAGCTAGACTTGTAGCTCAAGGTTATTTGTCAAGAGGAAGGAATAGATTATGAAGAAACTTTTGTACATGTTGCTAGATTAAAAGCTATTAGAATGTTGCTTGCTTTTTCAACTTATAAAAATTTTATTTTGTATTAAATGAATGTGAAAAGTGCCTCTCTAAATGGTTATATTTTGGAGGAAGTTTATGTAGACAACCTCTAGGCTTTGAAAGTTTTGATTTGCCTAATCATGTCTTTAAGTTGAAAAAAGGTTTTTATGGTTTAAAGCAAGCTCCAAGAACTTGATATGATAGGCTTAGTAATTTTCTTACTGAGAATGGCTTTAAAATGGGTAAAATACTACTCTCTTTATCAAGGCTAAAGATAATGATATGCTTTTAGTGCAAATATATGTGGATGATATTATCTTTGGTTCTACTAATCCTTCTTTATGTGAAGAATTTTCTAAATGTATGCATAGTGAGTTTGAGATGATTATGATCTGAGAACTTAGGTTCTTCCTTGGACTCCAAATCAAACAACTCAAGGATGGAATCTTCATAAGTTGAGAAAAATACACAAGAGATTTGCTCAAAAGATTTAAGTTCAATGAGGGTAAAATTGCAAAAACTCCTACAAGCACATCCACTAAGCTTGATAGGATGAAAATATTAATGCATGGATGTAAAAGTTTATCAAGGTACTTTATTTAACCGCTAGTGGACCTAATATCATGTTTAGTGTATATCTTTGTGCTAGATTTCAATCTTGTCCTAACGAATCACAATTGCATGTCGTTAAAAGAATTTTTAAATATTTGCTTGGAACTATTGTTTATTTAGGTTTGTGGTATCCTAGAAATGTTGAGTTTGATTTAGTAGGATATTCCGATGCGAATTTTGTGGATAGTTTCCTTGACCGTAAGAGTACTGGTGGGACTTGTCAATTTCTTGTAGTTTCTTAGTATCTTCATTTGGTAAAAAACAAAATTCAATTGCCTTTATCCACTACTAAAGTAAAATATATTGTGGTTGCTAGTTGTTGTGCTCAAATTCTTTGAATGAAACAAACTCTTTATGATTTTGGATTAAAGTTGGATAATATATCTGTATTTTGTGATAATACTAGTGCTATTAATTTGATTAAAAATCCTATACATCATTCTAGGACTAAGCATATTGATATCAGACATCACTTTATCAGAGAGCATGTGCAAAATGGTCATATTATTCTTGAATTTGTAGGCTCTTATAAAGACCTGACTTCCAGACTAGAACTAACTAGGTCCTAACTAGCATGCATGCTCATATGAAAGGTTTGTATAAATTTAACAACACTAAAATCTCTTATTTAATGTAAAAGAAAACAAATAGCATTATTTCGAATAATTTAAAATACTTCGGGATCCCAATTTCAAACAACTGATAATAGCATTTAACGTAAGTCCAAAAACTTGTTTAAGACAACATAAATTCGTATTCTGGAAAAAGAAAACTTAAATAAAAGACTAGTGACGGACAAATGACTCATGTAAAAAAAACTAGACTGGTGACCATCACCCTAGCAATCCCTCCTCGTCATCTACCACAATGGCCCTTCTTGTTACCTAAAGAAAAATAATAAGAATAGATTGAGTATATAAATATATATACCCAGTAGATGACCCCGACCCCAGGGTCAGACATGTATCACATACAACATGCAAGAAAGGCAATCTGCTTAGGGATCTCAAACAATAAGCACGTAGAGAAAACAACATCTCATAGAGAACCCAGTACAATACCATGCAGAGACACACAATCTCATAAAGCATCTCAATATAATATTCATGCAGAGAACATATTCTCATGGAGGACCTAAATATCATATTATGCAGAGAATCACAGTCTCATAAAGAACCTCGGTATTATACTTATACAGAGAATTACCTACTTCACACATGCTCAATACCACATCATGTCATACATAATCATCACATATTACATATTTAGGTACGTCAAACATATCATAACATAACATCGCAATACATGTAACGACCCGACTTTCTAAGACTCAATTTCCTAGAATCGTTACAATCATGCATGCATAAAACATTCAAATGACTT
>JAOANK020377138.1:0-13962 GCA_026257165.2 Telfairia occidentalis | reverse complement strand
AAATTATTATTTAATATTTTTTCAATTCTTTTCCCTTTCTTCTTTCTTTTCTCTTTCTCTCTCTCTTTCTTTTTCGTCTTCCTCCTCCCTCTTTCTTCCCTCTCTTCTCGTCATCTCCCTCTCCCTCTCCCTCATTCTCTCTTTCTTTTCGTTTTCTCCTCCTCTCTCGTTTCTCCCTCTCTTCTCTTCTCTTCCTCTCTCTCTCCCTCTCCCTCTCCTACTGCTCAACGAAGCCCTTGTTAGACCTCCTTTTTTTTTGTCCTCCTCAACCAATCGAGCTTCTTCATTCCTTTTTTTCCACAGATCATAATAAACCGACAAAATGTCCGACTGGCTGTTTGGTCGGTCGATCGACTTCACAAATCTTTCAAAACAACCCACCACCGACCGACTAAAACTGATAGGTCAGTTTTCAATATCAGTTTTTGCCTAAAACTGACACCGACCGATCGATGAACACCTCTACCTGAAGTTGTAGTAAACAGGGTCGATCCACAAAGATAATTGAACACAATACTTTCTTAAAAGCCACTGTTTAAGAGAATAAGAGTAACCAAAATTTAGTTTGATCAAAGACCAAAAATAGACTAAGAAATTGAGGAGTAAAATTTAGAAGATAGGTTGATGGGTATTTTGTGCGAATTAAATAGAAACAAGCTCAGGTTAGGGAATTTATTTGCTGACTGCTATAGGATGCTACAGCAATTCTGCACTATCTTAGTACCACAAAACAGCACCTATGCTTCTTCCAAAGTCAAACTACCAAGTTCATTTTCATGTTCTTAGTTACTCTCTAAGCTCTAATGTTCTTTTTAGTGCATTAGGGAGAGACTATTCTTAGCTCACTCACAAATTCAAACATAGATTTAGCTAATGAGAGTGTTAAAGGGGTCTATTAGTACTTCCTTTCCTACGTTCATACTAAAATGCAAATTATAGAGATGTCCAGTCAATACAATCAGTTTGATCAAAGTAAAAATCATTAACACTCTTTAAAACGCCAGCTAAGAGTTGTTGTACATCCTTACAATAGTTCAATAAAATCAAATCCCTAACACTTGCCTTAGAGTATTTAGGTCATGCTCAAAAGTAGAGAAAAACAGCTGGCTAAGATTAACTCAAACATAATTAAAGAAAATAAAATCTGAATGTTGAATGATTACAAAAGAAATGAAGTCTAACTTAAACTTAGTTAAAGAGAAGAAAGAATAAGACAAAAGAGGTAGAGGAAGAGAGGGAGAGAAGTCTTCTTTCCAAAAGTATATTCCCCTTTTGAGCAAGCTTTCCTCTCCTCCTTTCCTTCTTGGGCAACTTTTGCTTGGACAGCCCCCAATCCCTTGTCTTCTTCTCCCAAAATAGAGGAATGAAGAATGAAATCAGTTTTCCTTCCGTAATTGGGGGCTTCTTCCTTTTTAATCACTTTTCTCTCACCATCTTATCCACTTTGGCATCCAAAAAGGGCTGAATTGGCCAACTAATCCACATGGAACTCTTTGGCTGGTTCTTTCTACTGAATCACGTGTCAAATGTTAGCTCAATTAATAAAGTCCCAAGTCATTCCCTTTTCTTCCAGCTCACTAATGCAGTAGGAATTTCTTCTGTCAGTTGGGATGCTACAGTAAAATTGACAGTTTAACACAAATCAGTCATTTTTCTTTGAAGTTTAATCACTTTAACCTTAATCACAATAACCATCAATTCATTAGTTCAAAGGTAAATACAAGTGATAAATCACACAATTCAAGCTCAAATGGTATAAACAGGCTCCTAATGCATTCAAAAGACATTCAACTAAGAGTTAATAGCTAGGTCCTTCTTTTTCTTTTTAAAGGGTACACCCTCAAAACCTAATTCTCCTCCTCACTCTTATTTACAACCATGTCATTCCCCTTATTTTATCTCATCCTATTTCTTATCTTTTCTAAATTTAAACTTCAATTACCTTCATAATTCCTTTCTAATATCCTCTTTCCAAAAAAAATAAAATAAACTTCCACTAACTTATTAGCTCCCACAAATTAACTTATTTAACCCAAATAATTCTCAACTACTACATAAGATTAATTCTAAATAATCCACATAAATGGTAAAATTAAATAACGGGTCGTTACAATGTAGGTGAAGAAGACTTTGAGGATGAGATTCCAACAAACATCCATGAAAGGGATAGTTCGAACATCTTTGAAGACTTAATGACTGAGGCTCACAATCAATTGTATCCTGGTTGTACACAATTCTCTTCTTTGAACTTTTTGGTGAAGTTGATGCATATCAAAATGATAAATAATTGGAATAACAATTCATTTGATATGTTGCTATAGTTGTTAAAATAAGCATTTCCAAGTGGTCCATCTGTACTTGATTCATTCTATGAAGCTAAGTAGAGGTTACGTGAGTTAAGACTAGGGTATGAGTTCATTCATGTTTGCAAACACAATTGTGTATTATTTTAGAAGGAATTTATGGATTGCCTAAGTTGTCCAATATGTGGTTTGTCTCAGTATAAAATTAATGATATAAAGGACAAGAAGATTACACACAAAGTGTTACGTATTTTTTTCATTAATACTGAGGTTGAATAGGTTGTTTTCTCAATGCATATTGCTTTTGAGATGAGGTGGCATAAGGATAAACAGGTTGAAACAGGAGGTATGTTACGCAATCTAGCTGATGTCGCAATCTAGAAGCATTTCGACCGTGAATATTCTCAGTTTGCTTCAAACCCATGGAAATGTTCGGTTAACATTAGCTTCTGATGGATTTAATCCATTAGGGAATATGAGTACTTCGTATAGCATGTGGCATGTGGTGCTTATTCCATACAATTTGCCACCTTAGAAGTGAATGAAAGAATCCATTTTTTTCATGTGTTTGTTTATACCCAGACCAAGGTTTACTGAAAAAGAAATCGACATGTACTTGCAATCATTGATTGAAGAGCTGAAAGAATTATGGAACAGTGGGGTGTGTATGTACGATTTTGTAGGTGGTGAGTATTTTCAATTGCATGCGAGTTTGTTTCGGACTATTAATGACTTTCCTGCTTATGGAGACTTGTCGGGATAGAGTTCCAAAGGTTATCAAACATGTCCTAGTTGTAAAGAAGACACATCGTTGTTTTGGATAAAGAGAAAATTTTCTTTCTTGGTGCATTGACTTTATCTTCTAGAAATCACAGTTGGTAAAGAAGTAAACAACATGATGAAAAATTAGAACGTTAACCTTTTTCAGTTGTAATGGATGGAGATGAGATTCTCCAACAAGTAAGTATATTGAATTTTTCGTATTCAATAAACATTCATTCATACGATAGAAAAAAAAAAGGAGTCTTAACTAGACGACGAAAAGTATATTCTTTGAACTCCCATACTGGTTAAAACTAATGTTGAGACACAAGTTGAATGTCACGCATATTGAGAAAAATATATGTGATAACTTAGTGAGCACTTTGTTAAATATCAAGGGCAAGAAAAAGACACGACAAATGTAAGATTTGAAGATACGAAATAACTAACACTTGTAGACACAAGGGATGAGAGTTGTGAAACCACATGCTGCATATACACTGACCACCAATGAAAGATTGGATTTCTGAAAGTTTTTGAAATTAGTAAAACTTTTCGATGGATTTGTATCAAACATATCATGATATGAGAGTGTGAACAATGAAAAATTACAGAGATTGAAAACTCACGGCTCACATTTTTCTACAACGACTACTTCCTATTGGTATTAACCATTATTGAGTTATGTAATTTCTTTCATGATTTATGTGCAGAGATGATACGAATTAGTGATGTTGACCAAATGCAGTCAGACATTATAATCATACTATGTAAGATGGAAAAAATATTCCCATCGGCATTCTTTGATGTAATGATATACCTTGTAGTTCACCTGCCATATAAAGCACAAATTGTTGGGATCGTTACTTATAGTTTATATATCGTATTGAGAGAAGCCAACAAACATTGAAACAGTACGTACATAATAAAGCTCGTCTTGAGGGTCCATAGCTGAAACATTTATCATGAATGAATCTTTGAACTTTTGCTCGTTGTACCTAACTAGGGGTCAAAAATGAGATTTAATAGAGATGAACATAACAATGATACAATCCTTGAGAACGAGATTTGTGGTTAGCTTGAAGTGTTTAGACAAATTGCAAGACCATTAGGGGGGTCGACCTTAAGGACACTATCAAAAGATGAGAAATGAATGACACATTGGTATGTATTGAACAACTGTGCTGAGATAGAGTCTTATTGAATACAACAGTTGAGAATACTTCGTCCTAGAGTAAGTAGAATGACAGACCTATATAAAGCGCACCAGCAACAGTTTTTCGATTTGTTCAAATCTCAGGTAATTATAAGATTAGGTAAAAATCATTCATTTATAACTACGTAGAAGAAAAGATGCATTTGATGATTCTTACTCAATTGCATTAGGGCCTAACAATCAAGTGTGGTCTTATAGTGGATGCATCGTTAGTGGATTACGATTACATACTATGGAGTGCGACAATCGTTGAACTGCACAAAACCATGAGGTCATGGTGCCTAGAGAAGAAAGTGAAGGAGATGAAATGAATTTCTATAGTGTTTTGGACGAGAAATTAGACTTAGAATATGCAAGAAGATGTGTGATCATTTTTAAGTGCAAATGGTTCGACACAGGTATTAAGAAAAATATATCACATATAGATTTAGAGTTTAGGTCAATCAACGTATCTCGTTATTGATATGTTGATGATCCTTTTACTCTCACTAATCAAGTTGAACAAGTTTTTTAACTTGACGACCGTAAACTTGGTAAGAATTGGAAAGTTGTCCAAATAGTACATAATAAATGTTTATAGAACGTTCCAAAAGAGGTAGAAAACAACTTGATTGAGTTAGATGAAGTAGCAAGAGGTATCTTAGTTATGAATTCATTCAGGATAACTCATTATGTAGAGATGACGTTGATCCTACAATTGTAGAACAACTAGTTAGCCAACAATCAAAGAAGAGCGCGCTACAAATCATTAATGATGAGTTTGTAAATGATGAACCTGAGGATGTTGAAATATCTATTGGAAATAGTTGAGTTTATATTAATCTTCAATTTTAGATAGTCTAGATAGTGCATAAGTACAAGTATGACGAGTATTTTAACTTCTTATTTTATTAAGTACGTAAATATAAATTAAAGTAACTTTCTTTTTTGTCTTTTGTATGAATTTGTATATAGATGGCGAGACATAATCAGAATGATATAGCCCATGTTTTTGCTGAGGTAGATCCTCCTCCAGTGATAGCCTCTTGACTAGACGAGTTTGACACCTACATGTTAATCTTTTTTTCCTTAAACATATATACACACACACTTATGTGTGACTATATTAAGTTAATTAATTCATTTGTACATATTTTAGTTCCTAAAAGGACAAGATGACACAATAGAAATAAGGAGTTAGACAGACATGTCAAGAGATTCAAGAGTATCAAAATCGATATTAGATATGAGCATCTAGAGGCCGTCTGCCCTAATAACACAAAATTTAGCAATGCGCAAGTGGGACACATGCACAAAAGAGCATTTCAGTACGATGCTTGAAGTGGAAGAAGGTAACCAATGATGTCATTTAGTCAGTAAAAGATCGATTGTTGGTAAGTTAACGTGTAAAGTGTTAAATTGTGATTAAAATGGTTCTATATAAACTAACTAATCATTTACATATGCAGACCCATTTCGACGTTGATTCGACTAAATATGTCATGAGTGCATGCATTAAGCACTAAATGAAATCGACATTCAAAGAATACATAGCATATTTGTATAAGGAGTATTAAAAACACACAATTCCTGAAGAGGCACGAGCAAACCCACCCGAGCAAGTAGCTAGTCCAGAAGGTTGGAACATTTTATGCGACCGATAGGACAGTGACAGATGAAAGGTATGTCAGATGGTTAAATTTTTTATGTTTATATTTTTACTTAACTCATAATCATATGGTTAATTTTTTTTTTTTAATTTTAGAAACAATCAGAGAAGATTAAGCGAAGTTGGGCAAAGATGTCTTTCAACCAACGGGCTAGATTGAAGGCATTCATTCGCACACAACAAGGAGAGATAAAATAAAATATTTTAATTAATTATATTTTCTATTGCTTATTAGTATTTGATATGTGTGTAATTTTGCAATCAAAATGCTAAAGAAGGTGTTGATATTGGTCAAGTAGACCTATTTCATCGAACTAGATTTTTAGAGAAGGATGGATGGGTGAACTCAAGCGAGATATGTAAATATTTAAAAGTCCAACTCATCTAAATCTTATATGTTATCCACTTAGTGTGTTAAATATTTATTTCAACTATGAATGGAGATAAAATGATGGATATGAAAGAAGCTGCCACTCAATTTGTTGTCGAACAAGCAATGACAGATGAAGAGTTATGTGAAAAGGTATTGGGATCATGATGGGGCCACGTAGAAGGCATGGGTTAGGACCCGAAGACAAAGTCACATAAGACCAACTTCGTCTTCAAGTGTTGCTTCATCACAACAACTTGAAGAGATAAATGAGTTTCATGCACAACTTAGAGATACAAAGAAGTTGTTGGAAGAGAAGAGCGTTGGGGTAGATGGGCTACGAACATAGTTAATCCAACAAGAGAAGGATATGGAATGAGATGAAATCGGAATGGAATCAAAGATGGGCATGGATTCAAAGTCACAGTTTCTGAATCAGAAATGAGCCAGAACTTCATCTACTTGGGTTCTTTTATTGTTTTCTTTTAATTGTTCTGAATTCAATAATGTAATTTTATTTTTAGTTTTAAACTCGTTTATTGTAAGAATAATAATTTAATTAATACATAATTCAAATACTTATGAAAATCTTAAAATTTGAATGCTTAAATTCAAAATCCTGAATGCATTATTATGCTACTGGGAAAAAATAATTTATTTTATTTTTATAATTAATATTAAAACAAGCTTTAGCTGATGTTTTCCTAAAATGTTGGCTGAAATTACCACTTCTCCGACGTTTTTAAACGTGGGCAGAAGCTTAACATTCGTCAACGTTTTGGAAAAACATTGAAGGAAACCATACTTCCACTGATGTTTTGGAACATCAAGAAATCAATCATTTCCATCGACGTTTTTCCTTAGCGTCGGCTAAAATTCTTTTTGCCAATTTTCTATATAAAGTGTCAGGAAAGACCTCTCCCGATGGCATTTTTTCAACGATATTCCCCAAAAAAATTTCTCATAGGTATATAGTTTTCTGACGTGTGGATGAAGCTTGGGCGACGTTTTTTCCATAGGGAAAGACAATAAATCTTGTTGTGCAATGGTTAATAGGAACTCATACTAATTGAGCTTATAGAAATATATTTTTCGATTAAAAAAATTATGAACGAAATTTAAAAGTATGTACGTTATACAAACATTAGAAACAAAAACTATGTATTTACTTTTCTTTTTTCTTTTTTTTTAGAAAAACACTAAGCAAACTAACAAATATTTTCCCTTCTTTTTTAGTTCATATATTTTCCTCTATTTTTCATAACCTACAATAATATAAGGAAAATACTCCCCAGCTGACTGAGCACCCAAAATTTCTGGTTGCCCACTATTATGTTTTTTATAGGTATTTATTTATTTAGGAAAACAAAAAGAAAAGTCACACTCTTCTCTCTTTCCCTCTCTCTCCTATTTGTAAAATTTTTTTGCTTCCCAATCAGTAGAGAAACTTTGTTTGTAAGAAAAGACATACCTACAGACTAGTTAGTAGAAGTTGCCCACTAACCATAAGTTTTTTTACAAATATGTGAGAGGAATGAAGAAAGGGAGAAAGAAAAGAGGTATTTGATATTTTTTTTTTTTTGTAAAAAATAAATAGTTGTCAAAATTTTATTGTGATCTAATGAGGGATTGAGAGGGAAATTTCGTTCCTTGTTTTGTAGCATATCCAAAAAAACAAAACCAAACCCAACCTTTCACAAGAGTAGGCGTATCCTAATAAGCACACAAATGAGTTGTAGTAGTCAAGATGGGCCCAACAAAGAAAGAGTAGATTTGTAGGCAGTCCATGCTCTAGTGGGGGCTAATGGAACAAAGAATGGTTCTATGTATAATAGCCTTCAACGTACATTCATATTATTATTATCATCATCATTATCATGTCATCCTCTTGAAACAAGAATCCAAGGTCTCTCACTGATAATCTTTATAGTCAATCTGACGTATCCTCTATTATTTTTGCATAGCCCAATTGAGGACGGTCGTAGCCTTTCTCCTTCCAATTAAAAACCCTAATGAATGTGAATGGTCATACAGCTCTCCACGTTCCTGCCCCTCTCATATTCATATTCAAACTGTTGAATTTATTTAAAGCTCTAGACCGAAACCCCACATGGCCAATTTGGTCACCTTCTTTAATATTTGCTAATTTAGATAAGCTCTCTTTACTTCCTTCTTCTTCTTCTTTGTCGTCGTCACCGTCGTTGAGCTCTATGTTTGAGGTCTTTGGTTTGGCTTAATTCTGTGACTTCGGCAACGCAAAGCTATGGACAAATTAACTTTGTTTGGTGCCGTTTTCGTGAATGAGGGAAAGATCTTCTTTTTTTGTGTTTTGAGTCGTTTAATTATTGGTTGTTCATATGACCAAATACAAAAAAAGTAAACAAACTTCAGCATCAGCTGACTAGCTCCCACTTGATGTGTCAACTGCCGACTTGTCTTTTTTTCTTCACCAACTGGGTTTCAAACGATTGGAATAATGGGGCTCAAAAAAAAATTATATCATTGGATGCAAGAGAGAGAAATTAAAACCATATTTTAACGCTGTAATTAATTAAGGGTTCGAACAGAGAAACCAAACGTAGTTCTATTTACATATAATATTAAATTAAAATTACCACCAATAAATAAGAACCCCAAGAAGAATTAATCCTTAAGTTCAAATGAAAAGACATTAAAAAATATATATATAACATCTTGCACTTGAGCATATGTAATTTTAAATTTTAAAATAATTTCATTTTTAAATGATTTAAGTGAAATATTATTAAATGTAATTACTTTCAAAACTAATTAAGATGCCATTTTATATTTTATTATTATTTAATTAGTTAAATATTTTTATTTCAAATATTTTATTTCTTGTGAATTTCATTTTTCTTAAATATCTATCTATAATATATCTACTATCACGTACATTGCATGTAATATAGTTTTTATTTAATTTTTTACTAACAATAAAAGAATATTAAGAAAATACCACTATTTATTTTTTTCAAAAAAAGTAACAAAGAAGAAATTAAGTATCTATAAATTGATAGACGATAAATTTAAATCAAAGTTTGTTGATGAAATAATGATGGAAGAAAACTTTATTTTATAAATTCAGATCGTGGAAAAGTTATAAAGCGTTTGAACTTTAAACTCAATTAAAATTTGATATAATTAATTATAATTCAAGATAAAATATTTTAAGATTGTGAAAAAATAATTTTTTTTTTATATTCAACCTTATTAAATTCCATTGAATTATCAACTTAATGCATAATAAATTTATTAACTTTTTTTTAAATATAGATACTCATAATTTTACATTTAAAAGTTAATTTTATATATTTGAATGCATATTATATTCATTTGTGCATTTAATTAAGAAATATAATATATTACTATTATAAAAAGATATATTACATTAAATTCTTTTATAATATTTATTTTTAGTTTATTTATAATTTATAATTCATGAGAGAAATATAATATAAAGTTGAAATTAAATATGTTATTAACTAATTAGTAATAATATTTTAAATTAGCTTAAAAGAATTTTTTTATAAGAAAACTTTTGAAATTCTAACCATTTTGTTAACTCTAATTCAATTTAAAATAATAACTATTAAAAATAAATAAGCAAAACTTTTCATATTCAACTTTTCCATATTCATGAATTTTCAAAACTTTTGATATTCAATAATTAAATGTAATAATTTTAATTTTAATATATGTAGATAAAAAATACTTTTAATATTCTAACCTATGAAATTATATGATTGAAATTAAATACGTAACCTACTAATTATTGATAAAACTTTTCATATTCAAGCTATTCCTTTTGTAAAACTTTTGATATTCTATAATTAAATGTAATAATTTTTTATTTTAATATATGTGAATAAATATTTTTTTGTTCATATTCTACATATGGGAGTTTATGATTGAAATTTAATATGTAACTTATATATTATTGATTATGAATTACAAGTGACATATTTTGTAAATATAAAATTCAATAAAAGACAAAATGATCCAAAAATATTTACAATGATTGTGATTTTTTAATATATTATAGATATAGATTATAGATGTGTATCAAAAAAAAAAAAGATGTAGATTATAGATGGTAGATTATGGATTAAAGATTATGGATATTGATAAACAATTCAAAATATTAAAAAAAAAAAGCATAATTTAAATAAAAATAAAACACATAAAATTTAAAACTAACATGCATAAAAATTGAAGGTGGAAATATTATTATCTATAATTTAACTAAAGCATCATAAGAATTTTAAATAAGATAATATTTTATATTAAATATAAAATAATCTAAACAATAATCATAAGTAATGACGAAGAAAATGTACTAAAAAAATGATGAAGAAAATGGATGTGTAATACATTTGGTTTACCTCTCATCGACATTTGAGATCAGGGGTTAAGCAACATTATTCTATTTCTGTCGATGTTTGATTACATGGAGTTTGGGAAGAAAAAAAACTTAGATAGAAAGAAAAGTAAAGAAAGTAAAATGAAGTTCAAAATGTTGTAGAAAATAAGTGGAAAATAGCCCTTTTATATTGTAGAAAATGAAATGGAGTTGTAAAAATTTTTACATTCTTACATCTTTGATATTTTAAAATGAAATATGATTAAAAGTAATAATTATAGAATTAATTTATATAAGTTAAAACAACTTTTCATATTATATAATTTGAAATTATATTTTATGATATAAATTATATATAAGTAATTCAATAGTTACTAGTAATTAATTATGAGGTCATACTTTATAAATTTAATATTTGATGGAGAGACAAAATAGTTCAAAATTTGTTTAGAGGTCACCTTTTATTATAGAATTATTGATGGGAGCGAAAGAAGAAAACATGAGTTGTTTGGAGAGAGACACACATCCAAACTTTTTCAATTTCAACGTAAAAAACATCTTCCATATTTTGCATTCAATGCTTTTCCTTTGACCCACCAATTCGTTAACCTTTTCTTTGTCCTTTGCAAAGACTACTAGTCGTCCGGAAAAGGTGAAATAATAGCAATAAATAAAAGTGTTTGTGTTCAGCAGCCCCCTTCATGATATTCGGTTCTTCAGTTCTTTTAGTTTTATTTGTTTTAACAGTTTTCAAAAACTCCTATAATTCTCTTAATATTTAAGGACCCTTCTCTACACTAACTTACAAAACAACATTATTTGCCTATAACACACACAAACACAAACACACACACACACAATCTCCTTCTTCTCTCTTTTGTGTTAACAAATGTTTGGAATTGAAGAAGTTATTGGTGAACTAAATAGAGAAGGTGATGGTAAGGTGAAATATGGGTTGCCACCAGGGTTTAGGTTTCACCCTACTGATGAAGAGCTCATTGCATTTTATCTTGCTTCTAAGGTCTTCAAAGCTTCCAACATTCATGGTGTCAACATTGCTGAAGTTGACCTCAATAGATGTGAGCCTTGGGAACTTCCAGGTACTCTCCCTTTTTTTAGAGACAGACATACACTGATCTCTTCTTTTCTTCCACAAAAATCAATATCACGATTTCAAATTCTTACAATCTTATGGTGCTTTTGTTTTATTTTTCCTCTTAAGGATTCGTTCTCGAATCTAAAGTACGAATATGATAGATCAAACCACACTTCGGGTTTTGAGTCTATTCCTATTAGTGTATATTTGTTTTCTTTTATTTTCTTTAGAATGTGTTTTATTAAAACCATCATTGAATCAAAACTGAAGTGGATAGGTTACGATGTATTGAATCAGTTATTCTTAACTAACAGATCATAACTTTTTGTATATGTTTGTTTCAGATGAGGCAAAGATGGGAGAGAGAGAGTGGTATTTCTTCAGCTTGAGAGTGAGAAAGTACCCAACTGGGTTAAGAACCAACAGAGCAACAGTGGCTGGTTACTGGAAAGCCACAGGCAAAGACAGGCAAATTCACTCTGCTTCAAATGGGATCAAACTTGGAACCAAAAAAACTCTCGTCTTCTACAAAGGAGGAGCCCCAAGAGGCCTCAAAACCAAATGGGTTATGCATGAATATCGCCTTCACTCTGATCTCGCTTCTCGTAATCCCTGCAAGGTTCATCATAGTAATTTCATACCAAATGCTCATTCTTTCTTTTTCTTTTTTTTTTTCTTATTTCTTTCAGTTTTTCATAGTCTGTTTGTTTTCCTAGGGTTTTGAGTCTCGAGTTTTAGATGAATTCTATTGTTTGTTATTTCTTCCAATAAAGTGATTGATTCCCAATCCTGCTTTGAGTGATTTTAAGTCTTGAATTTTAGATGAATTATGTGGCTTGTTATTTCTTCTAATAAAATGATTGATTTCAAATCTAGTATTTATGAATACTTTAGTTCGATAGTTTAAAGATATTAGTAATTTTCATTGTAAATTGAAAGTTTGAATCTTTTGTTGTAAATGATGTTGTTTATTTTTCCTCATTAGTTATAATTATTATCAATCTTTTTTTTTTAGGGTTTTGATTGATTTTAAATCTGAATAGATTTTAAATGAATTTGGTTATTGATTATATAATGTTTTTAAATCCTATTTCTAGGACCATCCATGAGCTTAGCTCAATAGTTAAGATATTAGTAATTTTTCAAAATCCATATTTGTGCAATGTAAATTCACAAAAAAAAAAAAAAAAAAAAAAAAAAGTTCATTCTAAAAAATGAACATAAATTTCACTATATTCCAGAGAATTTTAAAATAAATTTAATAATTCAATCCATCAACTTTTAATGTTCGATCACTAAACTAAGATCAGAGGACTATATTATTAAACCTGTCATCTTCCTCCTCCTTCCGAATGAACATCCAAACAATTTTTTTTTTTCATATTCATTTCAAATTTTTCGCATTCCATGCAGGATGAGTGGGTTCTATGCAGAATAATTCACAAACACGGAGAGAAGATCAAACCCAAATCGTTCCAACTACGACAAACATGTCTCCAAGAAGGAGCTACTTTGTCGGTCCCTTCTTCCATTTCTCTGCCTCCATTGCTCGAAACATCTCAAATAACCATAAACGATTTTCACGACAACAACATTCGATTTCAGGCGGCAGTTCAGCACCAGTTTCACCGCCAAGAAAATGGCCTCGACAGCTTCATTACGACCCTTAACCCACACTTCATTTTTCAATCCAACCTGCAGGTCTTTCCATTTGACACTACCCATTTGTCGTCGCCATCGATTCGAGGTACCAACAACACCAACAACAACGACGATATTCACGGCCATTTTAACCCGCCGTTGCTCGACGGCGGCGCATTGGTTGATGTCGCTGGTTACGCAGGTGGTTGTGGTGGTGAGTGTGAGGAAAATTGGTCGTGAGGGATTATTATATTATGATTTTGTTTGTCAGATGTTGTGTTAGGATTTGAAATTCTCTCTCTTACACAGATCCCCAACCACTTTTCTTCTTCCTGTTCTGTTTGATAATGCTCGAAGATCGATGTTAGGACATTCATATATCTACTTGGGACTTGCTTTAATTTATTGGGCATTCGTGAAAGTTCGTGCATATATGCTAGAATGGGTTTCATATTGAATCTTGTTTGTTTTAGTTTCATTTTAAGTGGTGTTTAATTTTTTTTTTTTTTTGGGGGGGGGGGGGGAAATTTTTTTTATTGTTTAGT
>JAOANK020377040.1:0-13964 GCA_026257165.2 Telfairia occidentalis | reverse complement strand
GCTATCGTGCCCAATTATACGTTTGATAAGATTTGATTTGAATGTTGGGTTCGGGTCAATTAACTTTGAAATTTTACCACTATCACGCTATCGTGTCTAGTAGACTATGTTCTTGAAATTGAAATTGTATTTAAGCCTATGATCAAAAATTACAATTGGATGAGAATTCACCCTTGGGTTGGAAATTCGGTAAGATTTATTTTCATTAATTTAATTTGTTTCCTTAACCTTTTTTTTATTTAAATTAGTTTAATCCCCAAACGAATAAAACCCCTCATTTTTACTTTTGATTAAAATATTGAGAAACAAATTTGCATAGTTCCCTTGGGATTCGACCCGATTTCACTAACTCTACAAATCAACCTAAAGAATCGGAATTTTATTTGAAGGGCCTCGACAACCCGTTCAAAGACCACGAGGTTTAGGGCATCAAACCCAATGGTAAAAGTGTTAACTTGGATAGAATTTCTCTTGGAATTTGACCGTAAAATCAAGAGAACACCTAGAAGAAAGTTAAGGCAATAAAAAGAAAGAGAAAACCAGGAGGAAGAAACAGTAGTTATGGCTGATTTGCCAAATCGACCAGCAATAGTGTAGGAACCAGTGGAACAACAACCAGCTCTTGTAGTGAATTAGGCTAACAATCCTGGAAATATAGTGCAAATTGTTGTTGATAGGTATAGCGCCATAAGAGATTAAGCTGCTCCAAGTTATAATGAGATGAACCTGATGATAGTAAGTTCTAGGATATAGGCACCAATCTTCGAGTTTAAGCCTGTTATGTTCCAAATGCTGCAATCAAAGGGTCAATTTCATGGACTGCTAGAAGAAGATCCGTATTAGCACCTCAAGTTAGTGAGGTGTGTGATTCATTTGTGATACTAGGAGTATCAGGGGAGGATTTAAGACTAACCTGGTTCCTATACTCTTTGGTTAGAGATTCACTTGCTTGTCTAGGAACCTTGTTACCAGAGTCCATAACCAGTTGGAATGAGTTAGCCGTGCAATTTTTGTTGAAATACTTTCCCTCTACCAAGAATGTAAAGCTTCAGAAGGTATAATCACTTTGCATCAAGGAAATGATGAAACCTTAAGTGAAGCCTAGGAGAGATTAAAAGGAATGCTAAGGAAGTGTCCTCACCATGGATTACCTCGCTCACTTCAGATGGAAGCATTTTATAATGGATTGACCAAAGCCTCTAGATTAGTGGTAGATGCCTCAGCCAATGGAGCTTTACTCACAAAGTCATATAATGAGGCCTTTAAGATCTTAGACACTATCTCAACTAACAATAGCCATTGGTCAGTTCCTAAAGCAGAAGTTGAGACAATTAAAGAACTAGAGGAAGCCTAGAGGAAGATGCTCTTACTGCTCTTATAGCCCAAATGACCTCAATGTCAAATATTTTGAAGAACCTCACTTTATTTCGGCAATGCCAATACAACTAAGACTATTGCCAATGAAAATTAGTTGAATGCAGTATGTTGTGGATATTGTGGGGAGAACCACCTGATGGAGTATTTTCCTTCTAGCACAACATCAGTGTCTTACGTAGGGAATTTGAATGCTCAGAGGGATAACAACCTACATGCGTAAACTTATAATCCTAAATGAAGGCAACATCCTAATTTTGTATGGGTGGCCAAGGAAATAGCAATCGAAATGTGGAAGGGGAATAGAAGATCAACTATAGCCCTAGTTACACTCAACAAAGCCAAAGTAACCCCACCCATTCACCTAGTTCCATCTGTATCCTCGACAAAGGCAGCACTTGCGAACACCTAATGTGATCATACTTGACACCTCTTTCGAAAGCCCAATGAAGCAATGTAGAACTAAGCATGATGATTTGATTCAAAGTCAGCAAGCATCCCTCAAGAATTTAGAGATGCAGATGGGGCAGCTAGCTATCGAATTGAAAAGCAGACATTAGGGAAAGTTACCTTCTGACACAGAAAATCCGAAGAGGGGGGGGGGGGTAAGGAACAAGCACAGGCTGTTGAGTTGAGACGTGAGAGGTTAGTAGGTGAAAATTAGCTTGAGACAAAGAAGAGGAAAGCTGTGAAAACAATACAGAGCAGGATCAGATTGAAGCTGAAGTGCAGGTAGATGTCCAAAATGAGGAACAACAAGTAGTGTTAGTTGAAAAATAGAATGTTAGAGAGGAAGAAGTGACCCCCAACAATAGAATAGCTATAGAGATGGGTGTGAAGAGCAAAGCTAAGGAAACCCCAACTTTTAAGCCACTCTCCCCTCTCTTCCATCAAAGACTAAAATAAGAGCAAGAACATCAATTCAGAAAGTTCATTGATGTCTTGAAACAACTTCTCATCAATACCCCCTTATTAGAAGCCCTTGAACAGATGCCCTCATATGTAGAGGTTTTAAGGACATATTGACAAAGAAGAGAAGGCTAGAGGAATATGAGATAGTAGCATTGACTGAGGAGTGCACTGCCATTTTGAAAAACATAATCCCTCATAAGGTAAAGGATCCTGAAACCTTTACTATCCCTGTGTCTATAAAAGGAAAAGAATTAGGGAGAACCCTATGTGACTTGTAAGCAAGCATCAACTTGATGCCCTTGTCCATTTACAAGAGGTTAGAAATAGGGGAAGAAAGATCAGCCACTATAACTCTACAGCTTACTAATAGATCCAGCACCTATCCTGATGGAAAGATAGAGAATATCTTAGTCTAAGTGGACAAATTTTTTTCAGTTAATTTTATCATACTGGATTATGAGGCATACAAAGATATTTCTATTATTCTTGAGCACCATTTCCTAGCAATAAGAAGAGCATTAATTGATGTGAAAAAAGAACTCACAATGAGAGTTCATGATTAACATGTCACTTTTAGTGTTTTTAATAAAATGAGGTGTTCTACTAACTTAGAGGAATGCTCAGTTGTGCATGTGATTGATGAGTTGGTTTAAGATGTATTTTAACAAGAATTATTGATCAACATGACAGTAAGTGTTTGGGGGATGTGAAATAGAAGGGCTAGAATTAGAATACAGTGATGCTATAGTAGAAGGCTAGGTTTGTGAATTAACCCATGGTACGAAATTTGAATCTTTAGAGTTTTCTAACAGAAATTCCAAACCTATAAAATCCTCAATTATTGAAGCTCCAAAGCTAGAAATGAAGCCTCTACATGTGCACCTAAGTACCTAAAGTATGCCAACTTAGGTGAAGGTGAAACTCTCCATTATTATCTAAGCTGACTTAACAAAAGAACATGAAGGAGCATTGTTGTTCCTCTTGAAACAGTATAAGAAAGCCATAGGATGGACAATGGCTGATATCAGAGGGATCAATCCATTAAATTGCATGTACAAAATTAACTTGGAAAGGGGAACTTCAAGTCTATTGAGCAACAAAGAAGATTGAACCCAACAATGAAGGTAGTAGTGAAAATAAAGATTATCAAATGACTTGATGTTGGTATCATATACCCCATAACTGATAGTAGTTGGGTGAGTCCAGTACAGTGTGTCCTCCAAAAAGGTGGAATCATAGTAGTATCCAATGAAAACAATGATATGATCTCCATTAGGGCAGTGACTAACTGAAGAGTATGCACTGACTACACGAAGTTGAACAAGGCAACTAACAAAGACCATCTCCCTTTACAATTCATAGATTAAATGTTAGATAGGCTAACAGAGTAGGATTTTTATTGTTTCTTGGATGGTTACTTTAGGCACAACCAGATAACCATAGCTTTTACTAACTAGGAGAAAACCACTTTCATATGCCTGTATGGCACATTTGCTTTTAGAAGAATACCATTTTGGATGTGCAATGCCCCAGCTACATTCTAGAGTTGTATGATGGCAATCTCTTCAGATTTACTAGAATTGGTGGTAGAGGTATTCATGGATGACTTCTCTGTCTTTGGAGAGACCTTCACTGCCGGCTTGGATAATTTGGGAAGAGTTTTGCAAAGATGTGAGGAAACAAACTTAGTGCTTAATTGAGAAAAATCTATTTTATGGTAACTGAAGGTATAGTCTTAGAACATAAAGTCTCTAAACAAGGGTTGCAAGTGGATAGAGTTGAAGTTGAAATAATTGAAAAAATGGAGCCTCGCACTTCCGTAAAAGGAGTTAGAAGTTTTTTAGGACATGCTGGACTCTATAGGAGATTTATAAAAGATTTCTCCAAGATTGAAAAACCATTGTGCAGTCTACTTAAGATAACATGCCTTTTATCTTTGAAAAGGATTGTGAGCAATCTTTCGGAACCCTGCAGAAAGCTATCATTTAGCTGCAATAATCTCAGCCCCTAATTGGCATCTTTTTTTTAAGTGAATATGTGATGCTACTGACTTTGAAGTAGAAACTATTCTTGGGCAAAGGAAAGAGAAGTGCATCCACCCTAACTACTATGCTCTTAGAACTTTGAATGAAGCTCAATTAAACTATGCCACCTCTGAGAAAGAGCTATTGGTAATAGCTTCTGCCTTTGAGAAGTTCAGAGCCTATTTGATTGGGATAAAAGAAATAGTGCATACAAACCATGCTGCATTAAATTACCTTTTGACAAAGAAGGATTCCAAGCAACAGTTGATCAAATAGATATTGCTGCTCCAGAAGTTTGATGTTGAGATAAGGGATAAAAAAGGGTCTGAAAATATTGTTGTTGACCATTTATCAAAGTTGGAGAGGCTTGGAGAAAAAATATAATTAAGAGACAATTTTTGAGGTTTTTGTTGTAGCAACATCCTACACCAGTATCAGTCCATTATATGCAGACTTGGCAAACTACTTAACTAGTGGAATTAAACCACTTGAGCTATCTTCAACGAAATTGAAAAAGTTGAAGCATGATGCAAAAGTTTACTACTCGGCAGATGAGTCATTTCTATACTAGCAATGTGCATCTGGGATATTCATAAGGTGTGTACTAGAGAATGATATCCAATCAATTTTAAAGCATTGCCATATGTCTCCTTATGGTGCACATTTTGGGGGGCAAAGGATGGCTTCCAAGGTCTTTCAATGTAGTTATTACTGGTCAACCATCTTCAAGGATGCCATTACTTAGCAAAACATGTGACATATTTCAAAGAGTGGGAAACATTGGAAGAAAAGATGAGATGGCCCTATAGTTCATGTTAGAGATTGAGATTTTTTATGTTTGAGAAATTAATTTTATGCCACCATTCCCCCTTCATTTTGACATAATTACTTCATTTTAGCTTGTGATTATGTGTCTGATTGCAACCCACTATATTACTGCAAGTGCACAGGTCAAATTGTAATATAAAATGACCTAAGAGATCGAGTATCATCCTTTAGGAAATTAGACTTCTAATTTTCGTAGTTATCAATTAATCCTTTGGATTTTATTTAATGAAAAATGAAGGTCATGCAACTGTTCTACACTAATAAAAGTGTTAAGTTGAGAAACGCTAACACGGTGGGATCGTCAAGAGATGGAAGGTTCCAGGGCGTTGGTATTTTTAACAACATAATTAAATGACCAATTTACTTACGGAATGCATTTTCTTACCAATTTGCCTAAGTCCAAGGTTGATTAACTCGGGTCTTCCCCTCTCGAGGTCGACTGACTCTCACAATTAATTCCCTATTCGATTTCCTACAATAAGATTTTAAAGGTGGCATAAAGATAACCTATCACGGGCTTCATACAATCTCCTATCACTTTCATGCATAAAATAGCCTTGTTTAATTTTCACGGCCTAATATGGAACCCTCTCTCTCGAGCAAGATAATAAAAGAAAAATCCAAACAATTAATGGCCAGTTAATTGGAGGCATAAAGGGCTGAAAGTTAAAAGGCAAAGAGGAAAAACATCCATTCTAACATTAAATCAATACATTTAATAAGTCATTTAAATCCCAACACCTTAAAACCAAAGGGAATTTAGATATTGTTGTTCATCATAAATTGCATAGAATAATCCACTAAAATAGAAAACATAAAGAGTACGAGAGAAAAAAGAGAAATCCCAAAAGAATCCATGCTGTTTTGGTCATAAACACGCTTCTTGATGTATCAAAACTCGATTCCGATCACTCCAAGACTCCCCCAAAGCTCCAGGACATGAGCACAAATTGTTCTCTGTCGAAATCCATCAAAAATTGCACAAAAAACTAGCTCCCCTCGACCCTAGCAGTGAAAAAATGATAATATACTGGACTGATGACATCGCCAACACGCTAGGAGCAGCGTCTCGACGTTGTCCTCATCTTCATTAAGCAAAACAATCATTTTGGGCGCCGGCGACATTTGGCAGTAGCGTTGAGACGTTATATGTAGCATCTCAATGCTACATGTGTGGCTGGCAAGAAGAGGCGCGCGCACGGGCATGTGCGGGGGTTGGGATGCCAATGGGCAGCGTCTTAACGCCGCTCACTATTTTGCATCATGTGCAATCTTTTGGGCATCTCAACGCCCAAGCTCGGCATTGAGACACCCGACCTCGAGTCTTCACTTAATTTGGACCCTGTTTCTTTGGTCCTTGTTCGATTTTGCTCTTCTTGGGCCTATTTTTAACCCGAACTGCCCCATATCCATTTTTTTGCCTCCAAATGCTTGATTCCTACAAATTCAATAAATAAAGCATCAAAGTACACTTGAAAGCCCACAAAACTACTAGAATTTCCTTTTCAAAAAAAAAAAAAACTACTAGAATCTATGCCCTAAAATAGCACTTTTGGAGGGTTATCAGTGTCCAAGTGGGTTGAAGCTATAGCTTGTGTGCATACTGAGGCCAAAACAGTTATCTGTTTCCTTCATAAGAACATTTTTACCATGTTTGGAACACCAAGGGTGCTGTTCACTAATGAAAGATCCCACTTCATGAACAAGCTGGTATCTAAATTGTTACTAAAGTACAATGTCAAGCATAGAGTCTCAACTTCTTATCACCCTCAGACAAATAGGAAGGTTAAGGTATCAAATAGAGAAATAAAGAAAATCTTGGAGAGAGTTGTGAATCAAAATAGAAAAGATTGGGCAGTTATGTTGATGATCCCTTGTTGGCTTACAGGACAACCAACATAACTCCTTTAGGCATGTCTCCTACCCATGTAGTTAGAGCACAAAGCTTTCTCGGCCCTTAAAAGCTGAATTTTGATATTGAGGTTGGAGCGGAGTTGAGAAAGCTGCAGATGAATGAGTTTGATGAATTTAGGCACTTATCCTATTAGAATACAAAGTTGTGCAAAGAGAAAACCAAATAAGGACATGACAAGAGGATAGTTCCCAAGACTTTTGAAAGAGGTCAGAGAGTCCTCCTATTTAACTCAAGGCTTAGATTATTCCCTGGGAAGCTTAAGTCCAAATAGTCTGGACCATTCACAATTTTAAAAGTTTTTCCACATGGAGCTATGCTAGTGAAGAATCAGAATGATGGAGGGAATTCGAGGTCAATGGGCAGAGACTCAAATACTATTGGGGTGAAGAGTTTAGTGGGAAAATCTCCTCCCCAAATTTGGTAGAAAACTGACTGAATTTACTGTGAAATAAATGGAGGTAGTTAAGTTAGTTACCCCACCTTAGTTTTCATTTTTTTTTCATTTATTTTTCTTTAGTGTTTTGTGCATTTCCTTTGTTTTTTTTTTTGTTTTTTTTGTTTTGTTTTTTTAATCTTTAGTGGTTGTTTAAAATTGGGTGAAACCATTTGATCTAGTGGTTAAAGTGTGCAGTGAAAGTAAAATGACAGTAGTAAATGGAAGTCAAAAGAAAATTGAGGACTATAGGGCGATGAAAATGTTGTAGCATTGGGAATAGTTTGCAAACATGAGAAAAGCCTAACGTTGATCAACCAATAGAAAGTGCACCTATTTAGAGAATAGGCAGTCAACTCAAACTATCCATGTAGGAAGTTGCTATAACTTTTAGGAAAAAAATCATTTTGAAAAGGAGAATCAAAGCCGAATCAAAATTAAGAAGAGATTACAAGTCCCAACAACTCAAATCTACAACAAAGGATTTCTGTGAGAATTTTTGTACCCTAAAATTGGAAAACTGTAGGATTGTGCTCTATTTTCATCCCTTTAAATTGCAGCATCCTCCAATGGTAAATCACAACATCTCTTTCCTTTCTTGTTTTATTTTTATTGTGAGCAAGCATTCCACATTCCCTTTAACATTCTAGGCATGAAGAAAAGAGCCAAAATATTGCATAGAACCGAAGTAACGCTACACCATGGCGTTGGGATGCCAAAAAAAAGGCCAAGAAGATGTTGTTTGATGTAGTGTCAAGACAAAAACATTGTAGCGTCTTGGCGCCATAAGTGATCGGTGGCAAAATCATTATATTGTGGTGTAGCATCAAGACGTTGTCCCTTAGTGTCTCGATGTTCAAGTCAGCAGTATATATGTTGTTTTTTGTTCTAGGGTTCAGAGGAAGCAATTTTTTGGACCAAAACTCGAGAAATAGTGCAAGAATTTTGGGATTTCGTGCTGGGTGCTAGAAGAGTGACTTTCAAGAGCTTAGGAAGCAATTTCGCGATAGAGACGATGTGGAAACAATTCAAAAATTCCTCTTTCTTTCCTTCATTTTTGAACAATGTATTTGTTAGATTTTTCTAGGTTGTTAATTTGTATGAATTTCAGTGGCTAAAATCATTGCTCTAGTGGTTAGATTAGCTAATGAACCTTTAATAATATTGTGTTATTTACTCTTGGGTTGATTTATTATGCAATTTATTTTAGTATTATTGCACCCAATGCCTTTAATTACTTGATCAACAATTAATTGATTTATGGTTTATTGTCTTGCTTGAGAGAGTGGGCTGTAAATTAGATAAAGAATGCTAAACAAATATACGGCTATGCATGAAAGTGATTTGCGAATGTTAGAGTCGTTATCCGGAGAGCCATTAATGTCTAGATTTTTCTTATCAATTAGACTGATAGGATACTTGTTGGATTAAGTGTGAGGATTGGTTGAGCTAGAAATAGGAAACCCAAGTTAAGACTCTAAACTTATGAAATTCCTAATAAATAGATCCATGGGTTTTTTGAAGATAGCAAGGAGGTGATTTGTTCGCGGGCGATTGTGCTAGCCAACTCGCAATAATGCAATTCATTAGCCATACGAGACTACAGAGCAATTCACAATCCTAGTAAGACTAGGGCTAGGGCAACTCATTCTATTTTCTCTAAGGTCAAGTAGGTGAAGCGTAACACTTAGGGCGGCACGTCGAATTGCTGAAAGGCATTGGTAATTCTCTAATTTAGTAATCTAAAGATAGAAAACCACAGTGATTCCAAATTGAACTTCCCTCGTCTCGTATCCATGCTGCCCAAAGTCCAAACTCGATGTTTGTTAACTAAGCGAGACATTCACAAATTCTTTTTTATCAAACTTATTTCTTGTTCCCTTGTACAGCCCTTACCAGGCTATTTTCATTATGTGTTCTTTGCAACATGATAAAATGTTAGGTACTCCCGATCCAAAGCAACCATTTCCCATTAATAGAGAAATCCAATCATCAAAATCAATAAAAATGCCATCATGGACTGAGATCTAAACAGATCAACCTGGTTGAGAGGTACTGCCCAAGGAAAGGAAAAGGTTACTTCTAGATCTTATACATTTAATTTGGTATATTAGTGAAGTCAACACCCCTAGAACCCCTTTTCACCTTGAGTTTTTATCCCGTAACTGCTTACACGTTTGTTTCATTTATTTTCTTAATTTCCTTTAAATCAACACAAGATTTGTTTTCCCTGACTAGAATTGAACGAATTTTGTTAAATAACTACTAGAATTAATTAACAAATTCCCAAAGAACGGTACTCGGTCTCATGACCATTTTATGTACTACGATTGACCAAGCACTTGCAGTGATGCATAGTGAGCTGTGATCAAGTTTTTGGCGCAGTTGTCAGGAATTGGCGTAGTTAATTCTTTTATCATTGTGGAAATTTTGCTTAATTTTACTTTAGGGTGTATTTTATTTATTTTTCTTTTTGTTTGACATCATTGGTGTATGCGAAGAAACAGAGGAGCTAATCTTTTTCCTTTTGACCCTGAAACTGATGGGACTTTTAGGATAGGTCTAGGAGAGAACAGGATTGAGCTTGACACCATGGCTGAGTAACAAAAGGACCTAAGGATGATAAGGGATTATTTTCAGCATATATTCTAGATAGCTCAGCCTAAGATAGTGTTGCGTGTGTGTAAGTGGATGATAAAATCACACAAATCAATGTGCAAATGTACATAGTTTGCAGCAGGTGATAAGTATATATATCGTCTCTATAGGGGTTAGTGGTAGATTTTGAATTCACTCAATCTTTTTGTGTATTCAAAGAAAAACAAAAGACAATTATTTTGTGAATTTTTATAACTAATGCAGAATTAAATTAAATGACAAAACAAAAGTAATGCTTTGCAGTTGTAATGATAAGAGTAAATGGATTTGGATTAAGGTAATATGAAGTTTTCCTTGAAGTAGTTACAAGATCGAATCACACAACAATAATCTCGAAATCCTTCCAGATCTCCTAGTTATCTTAAGTTAATTCTCATTAACCTATATGAGTTAAATTTGTTGTTTTTGTGCGTTAGGTGAGTGATTATTCCTAACCTCCTCACTTTGCTAGCAACTAACCTAATCTAGATGCTAATGTGTTTTTAAAAGTAATCTACTCTTCGTATTTTCTTTCGAAACATAGAGAAGCTATTTATGCGTGTTGGTCAGGCAGACATAAACATTAAACAATAACAAATACTTATAAAACCATTTAATCCCACAAGCTTTTACTTCGAAACAAAATCAGTTCAACAACATATCCCTTAATCCTCATCCAAAGGTGATTAGTTCATGCTAAATGAAATAAAAGACAACAACACATAAACGAGAACAGTAAATAAGTTCATGATAAAATAAAATCCTAAAGAGTTGAAGAAATTAGTTGCTCTATGAATTATATAGTCAAAAGCAATTATTCGCTCAGCTTTCACGAAGTGTTTGCCTTCTATAAGCTCCTTTCTATAGAAACAGTAGCAACGGTGGAAGAAAGACCAAAACTAAAATCGACCATTAACTTCATCGAATCTCTTTCTTTTGGCAGCCTCCTTTTCTATTTATAGGATTTTTGTTGTGATTATGTAACCTATTAGGTTAACTCATCCACGTGGCTCGCATCCAACGGTTAATTAATCTTGCAAATATTTGTTTTCATATTTAAAATTTCATTACTTTCGTGCAGATTTTATCTATTCGTTTTGCTCCCAAATTTCTCTCTCAATCATTCTACTAAAATAATGCTCCATCAATTATCTACTAAATAAAATACCTAGAATCAGTAGTAATTATCCTTAAATAACTTCAATTTCATTCAAATGTTAGAATAAATAGAATGATGCAATAATATGAAGATCTCAAAAGTTCTATATGCAAAACAATGATAAATCAAGCAATTATTCCATAAACCAAAGGTAATTTACTCCAACAATGAGATGAAATTTAGCCTAAAAGACTTCTAATAATTGTCTTTCAAAGAGTTATCAAATAGCACATGCACCAATCAATGTCAACAATTTTGAGCTCAACCTCGAACTCATCTAAATGGCTAGGGAGAGCCCATTCAAAGGACACCATTCTTAAGATCCTCACAAGCACATTCTTTCATTATTCTAAATTTGTAGTACGGTGAAGATCAATGGAGTCTCTACTGACACCATTTGTTTAAGACATTTTCCTTTATCTGTGCAGGATAAAGCTAAGAATTGGCTTGAGACGATCTCATTAGAAAGCTTCACCACATGGGATGAGCTAGCCCAAGCCTTTCTGAACAAATTCTTCCCACCTGCAAAGACTTAGAGACTAAGGATGGAGATAGAGATGTATCAACGGAATGACAAAGAATAGTTGTTCGAGGTATGTGAGCAATACAAGAAGCTTCTAAGAAAATTCCCACAACATGGCTACCCTAATTGGCTACAGATCCAACTATTCCATAACGGTTTGTGTAGTACTACTAAATAAATTTTGAAGGTAGCGCAGGTTGTTCAATTTTTTGAAAACAAGTTGATGTAACACGAACACTATTAAAGGATATGGCCGCCACAAGTTATAACTGGCCATCAGAGAGGTCGACTCAAAGAGCTACTGAAATGTACGAGCTGGACGAGGCAAGTTATCTAAAAGCTCAAATGGCATCTTTGACTAACGCTCTAATTAATCTTGCCAAACAAGGAAACACTAGTCCATTGGAGCGATGGCAACTTGTAATTCATACCCTATAGGGGGATTCCTGACGTGGAGTATGTCAATTTTGTCAACAAGAATTATGGATTCCATGCAGGCCAGATGCAGACTCCAATGCCGAACTAATATCACTCAAGTATGCGTAGTCATGAGAATGTCTCTTACGCTAATAATATGAATGTCTTGCACGGTCCACAGGATATGCATCAACATTTCAAGCTCAACTTGAGAAAAAGGCATCGATGGAGGAGATGCTAGGGGAGTTCATTAGTGCATAAAAAAATAGAGCGAATCGGTTGGAAAACATGGTAAACAACCATGACAAGTCCATCAAGAACATAGAGGTTCAAGTGAACCAGATTTCCAGCACCCTCAACTCAATGCAGAACAACAAGTTCACGAGCGACACAGAGGTAAATCCTAGGGAATAATGCCAAGCCATTATGTTGAGGAGTGACAAGTCATTGGTGGAGTTTGAGAAGAAAAATGTGGATGATAGAACAGCTGAGAATAATGAAGAGAAGAATAATGGAAAAGTTGAAAAAGAAGAAGAAATCAAAGTTGAGAAGAGAAAGAAGGAGGTGCCCACACCATCATTTTCATGGAAGTATTTTGACTCTGTCCCTATTAAATATAGTGCCCTACCCTACCGTCAACATTTTTACAAAAAGAATCTAGACGATCAATTTTCAAAATTCTTGGAAATATTTAAGGAGCTTCACATTTACATTCCCTTTGCTAACACACTTGAGCAGATGCCTAACTATGTCAGGTTCATGAAGAATATGCTTTCCAAGAAGAAAAAGTTTGAAAAATATGAGAGGATGAGCTTGACGGAAGAATGTAGTGATCTTCTACAAAGGAAGCTACCTCAGAAGTGAAGGATCTAGGGAGTTTTATTATTCCCTAAATTATTGGTAGCTTAGAGATATATCGTGCTTTAATTGATTTGGGTGCCTCTATTAATCTTATCTCATTATCTATGTACAAGAAGCTGAACCCAGAAGAGGTGCAATCCACTACTATATCCTTAGAACTGGCGGATCGATCAATTACATATCGACAGGACGTTATAGAGGATGTACTAGTGAAGGTTGGTAAGTTTATTCTTCCTTGTTATATTGGATATGGAGGAGGATGCAGAGGTACCCATCATCTTGGGACGACCGTTTCTAGCCACTCAAAAAAGCCCTTATCAATGTTCAGAAAGGTAAGCTTGAAGGATGTACGAACATGCATGAGCAGCGCAAAAGGATCAATTGCACTCAAATAAGCTTAATTAAATAGATAAAATCATGCTATTTAAAAGTGGAAAAACATAAAGGTTACTCACCTTTGAAGCTCTAGATATTCCTCGATTCTCCACGAAATTGAACACGAACGGATGCTGGACCACCACAAGAGTCTTCTCGGCTATTCTCCCACCCTAGAATGGATTGTGTGACCTAAATTAAGCTGAAAATGAGGGAAATTTTGATGGGAAAAATATAATCTAACACTTAGAACACATGGATTTGGAAAACCAAAATTAATGAAAATTCAACAATTGAATTAACCTTAATTAAGTTGAAAATTCATCTATTTACATAATTAATTTTGCATGCATCAAATGCATAAGAGATTGACACCTCAATCTCATGCAATTGATGGGATTTGTAGCAACATAAGAACATGACAACTCATGAACTTGTAAGGAAAAATCATATTAGTGGATTTTTCTACTAACTTGATTTTTCCTTTTAATTTCCCATTTTATTTT
>JAOANK020376940.1:0-13967 GCA_026257165.2 Telfairia occidentalis | reverse complement strand
GTGGTGTTAAGTGTTAAGTAGTAGGTTACTTAGTAGTAGTATTAAGTATATCATCAATTTTACTTGGTGGATTGGATCCCAAGTGGGACTACTAATACTATTATGTTCATATTCACATCAATAATTTTAACTATTCAACGTCTTACCACCCCTCCCAGCATCCTACTTCTATTTCTGGAAACAACAAAAACAATTATCAAAATGTTTCTTTCATCGATTTTAAGTTCAAACGACGCACTTTCCAAACAAAGAAAGATAAGAAATCAATTAGAGGTATTTGGTTTTTAAAAATTAGAGGTATTTGAGCATTGATTCTCTGGAGAGGTCACAATTATCAAGAGCAAATATAATTAATTTAAGGCTTGTTTGGTAACCATTGTGCTTTCTATTTTCTATTTTTGGTTTTTGGCTTTTAAAAAACAAAGTTGTTTAGGTGACCAATTTAGGTTTCTATTTTTTGTTTTTTAAAAACGTTTTTGAAACTATAAAGAAATTCCAAAAACAAAAAAAAACTAGTTTTTTTTTCAAAAGTAGTTTTCTGTTTTTCAAAACTCATTTTTCTTCTAAAACTTGCTTTTTTTTTTCTTTTTGACATATTTCTACAACAAATTTTTATCTCCAAAAAAATTCTATTCACCTCAAGTTTCTCCCTCTAAAACTTTTCTCTCTAAAATTTTATATAAATTTTCTTTATTTTTCTCTCTCTAAAACTCTCATTTTAGTATAAATTTCATTTATCATTCTTTTTTAACATATTCTAATTTTTTTCTTTTGCAAAAAGAAAAGTTTTTGCCTACGTTTTCCTTCTCTCTTTCACACAAACAACTCCCTTCTCCATCCTCACCTCTCACGTGCAACCCCCCACCAATAATACAGGTGAAGCAGCAGCAGCGTTAATGGGCAGGTGGTCCAGCGAAGGTACCATCGATCAAAAGGCTTTTTTCTCTCTCCCTCTCGATTTTGCTTCCTCTCCACTCTCCATTCGAGTAGTTTTTCCCCGACCAGCTTCTTCATCACCTCTTCACACCAACTGTTGCACCTTAAGACAATAAGGTTATATATTATCATATTTCTCTAGGTTTTCTACTTTTAACCATGATTTTTTCCTCGTTCTGGCAGCTAGAGAGGTGTTTTTGGTAGAGCGAAGGGTTAGAAAGAACCACAAGGACAAGATCTACAGTTGCGAAAAGTATAACAGTGACCGGAGAAGCAGTGAGCTGCCATGCACGGTGGAACACTTCTATAGCAGTGAGGCGTGTAACACACATGTCAAACTTTCAAGCGCGCTTGGCGGCACGTGGAGGCTTCGATCGGCCTAATTCCAGCGGTGCTAAGTTCTTAAAGTTGGGTAGAATCTGAATCTAGTACCTCTACACTAATTCACGGCAAACAATGGCGGCGAGTCGTTTGTAGTACGGCAATGAGCGGACAGTGTGTTTCCAGTGATGATTATCCCTCAAAAACTGTAAACTTCACTATTAATTATAATTTAAATGGTACTTTAGGGAATTAATTGGACCAATATGTAATTTTGACTAGGTTTGCTAGAAGAACTATAGACCAAGCAACTACGGTCAATTTTTGGAATATCGAAGAGTAAAGTAAGTGACTTCGCTCTTGGATAAGCCTTCGGGCTAGGTCAAATAATTTATGTGATGTTATGTGATGTAATGTGATGTAATCTGTAAATATATTTATGTAATTGAAATTATGTTGAGCATGATGTGATATTGCATTGAGCTTGATGTTACTATTGTATGCGGATTATGGATGCCATGGAGCATCTTTGAAATGTTGTATATTAGATGCCATGCGCATCGCATGTATGTTATGTGTTGTTTTAGGACCTTTGCATGATAGAGTGTATGTTAGAGTGCTGCATATCTGCGTTTAACTGTGACAACCATCTCTCATTATAGGGTCCACTATGAGTGAAAACTTGGAAAACTTGGCTACGCGGACTGGGTACCTCTATCATCAATAATAGTTGGGTTTCCTAGAATGCTCTCACACGTACTTCAAGTGAGAGGCGAAAGAATGAGATCAAGGTCATTGTCATTCAGAGTTATTATATTGAGATCTTATATGATATTTGATTATCTTTTATGTAAAGATAAAGAGTAGGCCGCACATGAGCATTGTATGATTGCAAGTGTTTGCATGTCTGACCTGGTCGGGATCACTTACTATATATTTTTATACTCAACCTTTTTTGTTAGTTTTATTTTGGGTAATAATAAGAGCTTCTAGGGTGGTTGACGAGGAGCGGTTGCATAAGGGTCATGGTTACGAGTTTCAGTCTTCCGCTTGTCTGCAGTTGTCCTGTCATTGTTTTAAATCCTTTCGAACTAAGTGTCATAGTATTTTGAACTATTCTTCTACTTTATGTTTAGTTTTTTTTCAATTGTTTTTAAATTGGGATCCCAACATGTTTTTATTTAGATTTTGGAACTTATTTATTTCAGTACTTATGTAAGTGCATGCATACTAGTAGCGACCCTAGGTAGTCTATATCTAGAAGTTGGATCGTTACATACTCTCTCGTTTCTCTAGTGCTTGGTTCTCTAACTTTCCTCCTAAGCTTCTTCGGCTTATGAAGGATGAGTTTCCTAATGTAGCTCATGTGGTATCTTCTGATTAATGAAATTCTTATTATCCAAAAAAAACAAAATCTCATTTTTCAGTTTCTTCCCATAAACCTTCGATCTCTTCTCAACAAAAAAAACTTTCCATCTTCTAAATATTTTTCTAAAAAGGTCAAATATACTTTTTAAAATGACTTGCAATCCTAGGTAAGGTGTAAAATGAGTCATATCCCAATCAATTTTGTGAGGATTTTTCTCAAATAGATTTTGGTTCATTGTTAGCTCCACAAAACATGATGATGAGAGCATACTACAAGCTTGTTGGAAAGTTCAAGCCTCCTATTATGTTGCTCCTCATTGATTTTTACTTCCATGAGCCTTCTACCATATGGAAAAAAATTGGAGGCATTGAGGGTCAAGACCTTCATTTCTTCACCAAGCTCAAGAATAAGAAACCGTGATATAAAAGTTGGCTCCAACGACGACACTTGAGAGGTGAAAACAAATCTATTGAACCTTATTCTTCAATTGATGATATTCTTATTGGTAGTTTTTATTATGAGAACCTCAGAGATAAAGTTAGTGATGGTTATTCGTGGATCATGAGTGATGGTTATTCGTGGATCATGGATGAGTATACCATTCATCTTAATGTCCTACCCAATGGAATTGAACATGATTCCTATTTAATTTGCAAGTTTTGAAAAAGAATCGTGAAAAAGGGAAGGACCATGAAAAAAACAACACAGATGACAATTTATTTTTTATAATTTCTATCTTTATTCATAAATTTCATGTTGTTTTAACTTTTATTCATAATTTTCATGAATTTATAATTTTGTAGATGAAGTCTTTCGCATCGGGTAAACATGCAATTTGAATAAATGGGGTCTCCTCGATTGTATTATTGTTTTATTTTTTTAGTTTAGATGACAAGTGTAGATGACTTATATTGAACTTTATCTTATTCAATAAATTTATCGGGGGAGTTTGATGATGATTGTGCCAACGTTGTGCCAGTCTAATTGGAATGCTTGGGTGCACCTACTGATATCTTATGATCACCACTATTTTACTTTTCTGAGAAAAATTAATTTTATTTTTTTTGTTATATATATATATATTCAAACTTATTGTTAATATATTCGTTTTTTTCTCTTTTTTTTAAATGAAATATATATTAGTTGAGTTATGGTTTAGATTGGCAATTAAAGTTATTATTGATTTATATTTATGTTATATATAAAAGGCTTTATAGAGAAGAAATGTTTTGTCCCACTTTCGCCATCTCTATTTTTTTTTAAAAAAAAAAACTTTATTTGTAGTTTGTTTTTCATTTACTATTTTCAGTTCTTCAAATTAAATAAATATATCAAACTTGGAAACAAAAATTTATTTTTATTTTCTACATTAACTTTAGATAACTCTTATCTATAATATTATAATTATCAATATTGATATCTTTATCTTTAATATATATATATATATATATATATATAAGTGCAGATGTAGAATTTTTTTTTTTTGACAATATTACTTTTGATTTTGTAAAAAAAATGCAAAAATTATCTTTCACTTGAGTTTACATTTTCTCTCTTCCACTATCTTTTCTCTTAAATTTACTTCTGTCTCTATTTCCCTCTCTCATTTCAACCTCATCATAGGTCTCAAAGATAAAAAGTTAGCTCGATCTAGGCCAATACAAGCCTAGCTCAAAGTCAAAGTTGGACCAACTCGGCCCGTCCATCAATTGGATTGGATATAAATTACCATTTTAGAAGTTGGGTAGGCTAAATTACCTGCTCAACGGACGAACCAAAGTATAGGTTGGACATATACATCGAAGTTGATTTTAGACCTTCCTTCTGAAGTCTAAATCTCTTGTACTAGGCTATTATATACTGGTTGTTTGAATTTGTATTTCTATTTTGTGTACTATGAATCGTTTCTTTCCAATTCACTTCAATTGTTTATTCTTTTAACTTTAATGTATTTATTTCTTTCGTGGTAACTTTCTTATTGAATGACACGATCCTTTTTATTCGGTCAAAGTTTGCATCTTCGATGTTCAAAGATGATCGTAGTTTAGTAATCCTATCGGGTCGAGTCGATTTTGATATAGAGGATCACCAACGGTTCACCCTATCTCCATTGATTAATACGATCGTGTTGCTCAATTTAAATTGTTACATACGATAGGTTGGAACAATAATGTTACTCGATTTAAATTGTTACATGTGATTGATTGGAATGATCTATATTTAAATGTATTGTATTAAAATCGATGAGTGCGATCGGTTCAGATAATAAAAATCTAAATCAACTCAATACCTTTTATCACTTATGGTTATCCAAAATGGTCACGTTCCCAAATATCTAGCAACCGGATCACCTTCTATCGGATCCTTCCTCACCATCTCCACATTGACCGTGACATGAGAGCTGGTCATCAGAATCAATACCCAATGACCCAAAGTCGGTCCAACCTGAGAATAATTTGTATGTCGTCACAAAGAATATATACATAAATATTCAAAGGCTTGATACTCGTCTAGCTTGTATGCAGAATGTCTTGGACACTGCAAATATGAAGATATATAAAATGAACGCGAACATAGAAATTTTGATTACTATATTTGGATACACTTCCAGAAAGTTGTGCTAGAATGAATTTGTAATTTATGTTTCATTAATATTTTGTGTGATTAGTTGTTGTCAGCCCATCGTCGTAAGTGCATAGATGAACCTTGTACACCAAGATACGAAGGCAATGGAGATGTTTACGATAGAAATGAAAACAAGAGTGATGATGCCAATAGAAATGAGAACAAGAGCCACGATGGCAATATAAACAAAGATACAATTGATGTGGATGGATTAGTTCAAATGTGTCTTCGTGAACTGCCTCCTGTTGTTCATATTTTGCAGCCCATAAAAAAATGTATAAAGTCTTTTGATCTTGATCTTGATCAATGTACGAAAAAAATATTTTTGTTTGTTTGTATTATTTATATATTACTTACTTTACTTGAGTCAGATTGATAAATCCATCCTAACTAATCCTTTACCTAAAGAAAGCAAGAAAAGAAAGCAACTATGGAAGCTGCCGAAACCTTCTGTGAATGGAAAGAAATGCAAGAAGACCATTATGTGGATTGCTTTTTACAATTCATTGTTTATAGTACAAACGAAATTGGAGCCGAGTATGAAACGATGGTTAGATGATCGAAAAAAGGATAAGTTTTTACGAAGTACAGCTATTAACTCCCTTGGAAAAGACTGGTTTCATCATATGCTGACCCTAAATGGCTTGGTAATGATGTTAGTCTATCTGATTTCGCATTTTCTATATTTAACATTTTTTCAGTATTGTTAACCTAGATCTTGATCTTCTACTGAACATTTGTTATGACTAGAAAATGGAGACACTATTTTCCTATTCACATACATGAAGTTTAAAATGGTTGCCATCTCGAACCTGTGTCGTTCAAAATTTGTGGTAAGATCTGTCATTCTTACCGTAAATGCATCTGCCAACTATTATATTCTGAACTTACAATACATCTTTAATTAACAATAGTATATAGTTTATTAGAATGAACCACGACGGTCCAAGGGAGTTCTGGAAAAATTGTATACTTCTTCAAGCCACAGACCCTGTGGTTCTATTGGAGTAAGGTCGATAGTAGTGTTCTTCAACTAGTGAAGGGCAATAAGACTAATTACAGTATACCGTTGCCAGAAGTGGATGTGGTATACCTTCCGTTGAACGTCAATGGTTCTCATTAGATGTTTCTTTACACTAACTTGTGTGAAGGTGCACTTAACATTTGAGACTCTCTTCCTTCGCTGACACTATTGGATTCACTACATAAGGAGTTGAATTTCATGGCTCACATCCTTCTAGCCGTTCTACACTACTGTGGCATGACGAATAAGAATTAGTAGTTGGGGATGCGCCATGACCCATATGTCGCCTATCGACTCTACTAGAGCGTGGTAGTGGTGACTGTAGATTTTTTGTTGTAAAATTTTAGAATATGACATTACAAGAGTGAATTCTAAATTACTAACGTAGAAAATGATAACTTTAATTAGGCGTTAAGATGCCAAACAATTATGGTTAGATACGTCTATCTTCTAAACATTTTTAATGGGCAAATGTTGTACTATTGGGTTGATATTGTCAAATACGTCGAATTGTGATGATGACGTGTTAAGAATTGTTACACGTACATCGCATTGACGTTTTGATCAACTGACACAATCATGCAAGCGATTTAGTAGACGGTTATTCGCGTTATGGTTTTTGATTAATGTGACAATCGTGCAAACATTTAAGTAAAAAACGTTGTCTAATAGTGAAATCGTTTGTAATGATTGTATCCAAGATCTGTATCATGTAATTTCGTGTTTAAGTATGGTGGATTAATTCAATGTTATGGTTTAGGTGGTGTGATCGTGTAGTATCATAGCAGTAGAAATCTAAGTAGATTTAAAAAAAGAAAAATAAAATGAAAAACGGTAAGTAGACCTAAAAAAAATCACCTTTTAGTACTCTGATAGACGGAGTTCCAAATTAGCAACCTTTGCCATGAGTTCTTCATTGTCCTTCTCCAACCGGAGGATATCTCAGTAGTATATCTTGCATTGTTTCTCGTAGCCCTTCCATCTAAACTCTTTTATTCGCACATATGCTGCGTGGAGAAGAGTCTGTGCTTCAACTCTAGAAAATCTCATTGGGCCACCACCAACGCAGCACGTGGGTTTCTTTGGATATAACTTTCTACTTCGGAGGTACACCGAACAAATGTACCCTCCTCTTTTGTGGGGAACCTTTATTGCATTCGAACGTTCAGTGAATCATCATCACTTGAACCATCGATAATCACATATGGAGCTTTCCCCCTTGATTCCATGTTCTATACAACCTTATCCTATGTTTAAGCTTAAATGTCGCAAACCATTTGTTAATAATATATATGCAAGTTTGCAAGGATCGATTGGTTGGTAAGTGAACTTAATGCTCCAGTTAGTTGTGTTTAAAGTTTCATTAACACCTTTTGGGTTTCGTCAATGGGTTAGGTAAAGGATCATTAATTAATTGAAAGGAAAAAAAATAATGTTGTAAGGTTAAAAACTACAACTTCCTAAAACAAGTGTAAGTAATGGCAAGATATATCCACTATGATAAATTTCATCTCATATAATCTGCAGTCGCAATCTGGTTCTCTAGATCGGCGATGGTCTGACGCAGTTACTCATTCTTATTATTAAGTGTCCCAACCATTCCATTGACCGATTTGCCTCATTCGCGGCTATCATTTGCTCTATTTTTCAGAATGGATCTATCTTGTTGAGCGGTCTCTAATAGATGATAGAATCGAGATATTTTCTGTTTGATTTCACTCAGCTCAGAATCGTTGTTATTTGGATGGTAATGAGTAGCAACTGTGGGTTGGATTGGACTGTTGACCTCTTCATCGAACATCCTTGCTGTTGTATACATAAAGTATTAGGAATGTTCAAGTACCTTGATCTATTATATATAAGATGCAGTGACATATTAAATAATAATAATAATAATAAACTAACAAAAGTAAAACAAAACAAATGCAAATTGGAAATTTAAAAAAACAATAAACCAAAAATATTAACAATAAAGTTTGTATCGCATATCTTGATGCAAAATGATGGCATAGTAAAACTAGTTACGAACTATACAAGACGATTCGTGTTGTCTTCTACATGACAATCATATAGTCGCGTCAATAACCCGTAATGATTTCTGATCGGGTAATTCGATTAACCTGACCGGTCCTCGATGTTTCGACTTTCAAAATTTTAATTTAAATATGTTGAAATAAAAAAAAGTTATAGTCGTATTTTTGCACTCAACGTTTCGCTCGCTCCAAAGAACATCGCATCTCCGAAGTTGTCGACGCTTTTTCCTTCCATTTTGAACACACTAACTCCGGTTTCTATCATTTGTCTACTTCTTTTTCTCAACGTGAGTTCAATGTTCTTTTGTACGTTTTATTTGTATTTTCATTCACCATAACCCGTCATATACTCCAATCTCTAAAACTGTTGAACATTTCGCTGATGGACACTCTAGCTGAATTAACTTTTCCTTTTATGTACTTTCAACTAATGTAGTTACGTCGTCTAAGTTCCTACTTCTATGTTGGGAAACAATGCATAATAGAAATTTTGAAATGCTGCAATTTGGGGTTGTATTCCTATCTTTTCTTTGTTCATTTTATTTCTAGGTCAAAAAAATCGAACCCGTGGAAATGTATGAGATTCTTATATTTGTAAAATAAAGAACTACTATCGACACAACATGTCTACCTTCAGTATTCCATTTGTTACGCTTTTCATTTCAATAGAACGATCGAGTTATGCAATATATTAGTATTCGCTGCAATCGTGTCAAACGATCAGTTATACAAATTGACGCGATCGATATTCATTACACCTAAATGCTTTGTTGATTTGATCATGATTAAATACGCATTTTTATCATTCGCAGATTATACTTCAGAAATACATTATGGGTATAGACATGGTCGCTAAGATTGCCCTAGAAGAGTACTTCACTGCTTAAGTTTCTTCACTAGCTCAAATTATCCATGCTACAGATATAGGGAAGCAGAAGCTAACTGAATCATAGCTAGCACTATTCAAGAAAAACGTGTTCAATCCTTTGTTGGATATGAACCTAATGTTCAATGGCCAGTTAGTGCATCATCTTCTCCTTAGGGAAATAGAAGAGCAACAAGAAGGTGTCATGAGTTTCAACGTCTAGGACACCAAGGTTTCGTTCTCCCAGTGAGAGTTCAATATTATAAAAGGATTGTGGCCTCCATAGATTCCTGCAAAGAAGCCTAAGATATCGGGAAGACTAAGATCTCTCCTGTTTCTCAACATGGATTAAGTCAAATGTTAAGATGTTGAATATATGTTTATTGATTTTAAGTTTGATACTGATTGTGATGTCATTAAAATGAGGTTGTTCATTTTCCTCGAGATAAGGTTCACTGCAAAGTTATGAAGACACTAGTTGTCTGGAATATCCTTGTAGTCATAGAAGACGACGAGACATTCAATAGTTACGAGTGTTCTTCAAACTTTTTCCATCATACGTTGAGCAGCTTATGTACTACAGCAGCCATTGCGAAGTTGGATGACATTCAGAAACAACAGAATGAGACTAATGCAAAGTATTTTGTCCTTTGTTTTGGCCATGCATTCCAGGTGTGGGCGTATGAAATTATCTCATCTATCGACAGTATGTTTGTAATAAAATTGAATGACACTCGCATACCGCGCATCATTGGGTGGTCATGCCCTCAGATGCCTAACTACAAATAAATTGAGATCAGGGTTTTCAATTCGCTGTAGGTGACGACATTTCCAAACTAAATAAAACTAAATCACTTACTGATTATTTCACGCAATAAGATAACTGACAACACATTTTTTTTAATGTTTTAGACGGTTGTCAACTCAAAGATTGTTATGACAGAAGATGGGGTCCGATACAGGAACGCTCAGATGGAGGTCATTAATGTACATGTAGTCTCGACACCCACCCCTGCACCCCCTATGAAATCTCGACCAACGAGGGTTCGTGTTAGAAGTCATCAACGAAGTGTAGTCCATGAGATGAGGCCAATGTGACGGTTGGAAGCTTCGAGGCTGGGAGATCTACAGCGAAGTCGAAGATTAAGAAGAACGTTGTGACCCATAGTTATTTGCAAGAACAATTGAGGCCACTAATAGACCGGGTAGGTGGGATTGAGGTTAAACTGAAGGAAATACATATTGCACTTAATTACTAAGGTACCTGCTGATTTTCATTTAAAAAGTTACGTTGGGCATATAATAATGGTAATGTCGTCTGTTATATTTCGTGTGCTGATAGGACAAATATCCCGAATGTCCATCCACCTCAAATCATACTAATCTAAAGGTGGCAGAGGATGACAACATTGTTGTTGAACAGGCCAGTATGGCCCAAGATGTTGGAGGCACATGCAGTTGAAACAGATGACACCAATAAATCTGGATCAGGTGATGCGATGGAGGTTACTGACAATCCATCTCATATGATGTCGATCACAGTCCCTGATGAAACTATCGCATAATTAGATGATCTGATAGACGTGCTCAATTCCACAGTCGCACAGACAACGGAGACATCAACCAAACCTTGCGTGCAGGATTCAAGTCCTAATATGCCAACCGATAATCTGAATGACATCGTTTCACATATGAATGTGTGTATCGTGCAGCCTATTGATGAATGTACTCAATTGACTAAAGATGCTATTAAGCCAGTCGAGGTTGTTGATGATCCCATCTCCAATTGTCCTAAGGGATTGAAAGTGAGTATTGCGATTGAACTCCCAATGAAAGAGGTCGATGTTGCGACATTAGAAACACATGTCGGGTCACAGAAGAGATTATGCCAACCCAACGTCGAGGTAGTAGAAAGAGAAATCCTCCATCGAAGTTCACTACGCTCGAGAAGAAGAAGACTAGAGCCCATATTGTTGAGGAAGAAGATGAAACACCCTCCCAAGTTGAACATGCAACAACTGGAAGGCTCCCATTAGACAGGGCACCAGTAAGTCGTACAACACTTGTTTCTGAGTACCGATGGTGATCACATCAAACTTCTATCGATGGATTAAAGAAGAATCGACAAATGGCAAAGTACGTCATTGCTTGTACACTAAAAAGATGAAGGAATTCTTCGTTACTCTGTCTAAGGAGACTGATGGGGTAATAGATGAGGTGAGTACTCTAGTACACATTATAGTCAATACTTGTTAATTGCTGGTATGTACGTGACTCTTTACTCCACGGGCAATGGAAACCTTGATGTTGTTGGTCTTCAATAAATTCTTGATTCATCTAGATCTTTGTAAAAAGAAGTTCGCGATTATCGACTAAAGTCTTTTGTGAGTATAGACATTATATATAATACATGAATGATCATTTCCTTTTTATTCATACTATGACGTTTGCAGCTTTTTTTGGTGATGTTGTACAAGATTTCTTATGATTCCCAAACGGACCATTCATTCCACTTGATGTAAACGAACGAACAAAAAAATTGGATGCAGGATGAAGCCTATTGGAATTATGTTACTGGGCATCACAAGCACAACAAGCAAGCGTAGTCAGATGTTGATTGTGTGTATGGGGCATTAAACATCAATCAGCATTGGATGCTCTTATGCATTGACCTAGGCGTCGACCAAATTATTATCATAGACTCAATGCCCAAATACGTCAAACTTGATGTAATTAAGGACGCCCTACACAATATGTCGGTTGCCATCCTAAGACTGCTTGCCCATAGTGGTATAATAGAATGTCGACCTACACTCCTCACTACTTCATGGGAGGTAAAGCGACCGTCAAATGCCACCTAACAGTATTCTAGCCTTAATTGCAAAACTTTTTGTGCTAAATTTTTTTAACATGATATAACTGGGTTACCCCTGACGCATGTCAAACAGACTAATATGCCATTTTTTAGGAAGTAGTACGTTGTGCAACTTTGGTTCAATGAATACTACTTTAATTTATTATTACTGATGTACTAACTAACATTACTTTTAGTTCTTATTTTTCAAATTTTTTCAGAGTGTGTTTGAGAGTGATTTTGAAATGTCCACAATCATTTAATTAAGATGAGAAGAGTAACAGGATCGAGATAACTAATAAAAGAAAATTATTTAGTTAAGAGAAACCAATATCACAATCGGGTTAAATGATGTAAGAAAATTATTTATTTAAGACGAAACCAATATCATGATAGGGCTAATCGATGGAAGAAAATTATTTAGTTAAGATGAGAAGACTAACACAATCAAGATAACCAATAGAAGAATATTATTTAGTTAACATGAAACCAGTATCACAGTCAGGCTAAATAATGAAAGAGAATTATTTAGTTAAGATGAAACCAGTATCACGACTGGGCTAAATAATGGAAGAAAATTATTTAGTTACACTAGTACAAATTTGGCTTTTAATGTCGGGCATTGCCCGACATTAAAGACTTTTGATGTCGGATGGGCGTTCGACATGAATACGAGTGTCATTGTAACTTATAATAATAGACAGTTTTTAATATCGGCATGATCCGACATTAAAAAGTTGTCTGCCACCCAATTTTAATGTTGAACTTTGCCCATCATTAAAACTCCATCCGACCCTAAAAATATATGTCATTTTTAATGTCGAGCATGACCCGACATTAAAAGGTTGTCTGACACCAAAACTATCTGTTACAATGACAGATGTGTTTTGATGTTGGGCTTTGCCCGTCATTAAAATTTCGTCTGATACCAAAAGTGTTTGTCATTGTAATATACAGTGACGGTCATTTTGAATGTCCATCATTTCATTGCTCGACATTAAAAGCTATGTAACCATGTCAGATACTTTTAATGACGATCGTTGCCCGACATTAAAAGTCATGATTCATTTTACTATCGAAAAATGGCCGTCATCGTGCTTTGAATTAATTTAAATAAAAAAATATTGTTGGTTACATCAAGCTAACCACCAATATTCTCTTTCTCAACTATGAATGGCCAAAACATAAAAGAAAATCCTTTAATAAACACCCAAAACAATTGTTGGTACTAGTAGCTTCTTCTTTCCTTGCCAAATATTGAGGTCAACCAAACTATAACGTAGTCATATACACTTCTAATGTGCACACATAATTAAATGGAACCACCCGTCTCCTCCATTTAGATACAATTAACAATTTTAAAAAGAGATTCTCGACAAAATAATAACCAAAACATAAATCAATTCTCTACAATCTTCTTACTAACTATATATATATCTATCAATCTTCCTAAAATCTATATTTTTGTACATAATATGCCCACATTCTACAGAACTTGATTGTCGTGGACACTACAACTAAAAAAAAAATAGAAACAACTCAATTAAAGTATCCATATATTTAAATACAAAGTTAATGAAATTTTACCGTTAAGGGCTTCCACGTTGTATTCTTGCGAGAATGTTGAATGGTATGCCTTACCTACCACATTTTAATTAACCTAAAAAACATAAGTTTTGAACATAAAAATAATAAATAAATCAGAACTTGAGAAAAATAAAAATGAACACTTACATATTTATGAAGCTTTGAAAATTTGTCTTCCACTTTACTACATAAAGAGTTTAAAACATACACAAAATTATGATAAATGTGCAGTACAATTAAGGTCTACAATAGTAAAACCAAGGTAATATCTATTTCAATCTCATTCTTGTTCTCAACCCAATCACACTTGAACAAGATAAATGTCAAACTATGGTAGTCAAGCTCCCATATTT
>JAOANK020376839.1:0-13968 GCA_026257165.2 Telfairia occidentalis | reverse complement strand
ACATATCTGTCGGAGATAGGGGATGATTTGATCATCAAAGGTGAGTTTTCGAAATTCTCTGTTTTCCTCCTCTTAAGCATGATTTTCCTTAATCAAATTGAGCTAATTATAGTGTATTGATCCTTATTCTACTGCACATGTATGTTGATACGTCCTTCAATAACAAGAACTTCCAGGGTGATAGACGAGGAGCGGTTGCATAAGGGCCATGGTCACGAGTTTCAGTCTTCCGTTTATCCACATTTGTTCTCTCATTGTTTTAAATGCTGTTGAACAAAGTGTTGTAGTATTTTGAACTATCATACTTTTTGTTTAGCTCTTTCTTTTGCCTTAAAATTTGGATCCTAGCATGTTTTAATTGAGATTTTTGAACTTATTCCAATATTTACGAGAATATTTGATTTTAGCCTTAGACAATTTTATAAATTCTTTATGTAAGAGCATGCATGCTAGTAGCTACCCTATGTAGTCTAAGTCTAAAAGTCGAGTTGTTACACCACCCAGATACCACAAAGGCTACTCTATAACTAGTCATGGGATCGACCCAAAATGAAATGATAAAATACAAATGCTTGAAATAGAGAGTGAGGTTTGGTCATCAGTCGATTCCAATGCAACTTATATGTGATAAACCATGCAAGTTATATCCATTGAGTAAAAAGATAGTTCTTTTGTTTTTCTTTTTTTGAGTTTAGCAATTGTAGAGTTGAGGAATCGAACAATATCAACCTTTGCAATGGTAGTTGATGTCTTATCTACTAAACTATACTCAAATTGACGAGTAAAAGGAGAACTTACTATAGTGATTCGGGCGGTTGGCGGCCCTAAAATCTTTTTATTTGTTTGAAAAGAACTCTTTGTTTATAACATTTTTAAAAATATCTAACAGTAATGGATCGAAAACAACTGTAGCATAATTTAATTTATTTCAGTTTTGCTCCTAGCATTTAAAAAATTATAATTACAATGGAAAATATTAATTGAATTTCTTTAGGGTACCAATTTAAAGGATTTGGATAAAATTGAAACGGTTAAAAATTAAGAGTAATAAAATTGAAATCAATGATGTAAGGGCATCATTAGTCTATTTTAGTATCTGAATTTCAAAATGTCAAACTTAATTCTTAATTTTTTTAAAAGAATATTAATTAGTTTGCTATTAATTTCTGCCTCACCTAATATTACTTACCTTAAATAAGTTATAGGGCTTCAACATATGTATACTCATATATTGTCATGTTTTTATTATTATTTTTTTGAAACACATATACCATCATGTCAATACACATGTTTGTAAAATGATATAAATCAACATAATATATTTATTAACAGAAAGCCTTTATATAGGCTAGTTTAGGGGTGATCAAAGTACTTCCGTAATATACATATCGATCAATTTTTTGAAAATTTCGATCGCTGTCAGTTTTTTAACATACAAAACTGACTGGTCAGTCGGTCAGAGTGGCTGGAGAAATTTTTTTCCGACCGACCGACCGATTTTATTTTATCATTATAAAAAAAAAAAAAAAAAGACTGACAGACGGTTGCACAGTGCAGGGTGTAGGTAGCGTGCAGTCATCAACTTTTTCAAAATGTAATAATTAATTTTTTTTAATTATTATTTAATTTTTTTTCTATCTCTCTTCTATTTCCTTTTTCTTTTCCCCACATTTCTCTTTCTTTCCCTGTCCTCTTTCTTTTCTCCCCCTCTCTTTTTTTTTTCAACTGCTAAACGAAGGGCCCATGTTTTTCTTCCTCTCTCTCTTTTTCCTCCTCCTCAACTAAACTTGAATTCCCCCTAAAAGAAAATGGTATGTATTTCTTCATTCTTCATTTTTTTTCTTTTATTTTTTTATCTGATCAAACTTTAGACATCTACTTCTTGTTTCCCCCCTTTTTTTTCTTCTCCTCTTTTCTCCCCCTCTCTATTTTCTCCTCTTTTCCAATCAAAACATCACAGTTCTTAACGAACCACTTTCTCTTGAACAAAGTGATAATTGATTTCAATATGCTTTGTTCTTACATGAAAAACTGGATTGCTTGCTAAGGATATAGTTGAAATGTTTTCACTCCAAAGTGTTGGTGGATCAAATAAGGAGATACTGAGATCACAAAGTAATTGTCTCAGTCAGTACACTTCAGAAAACGCCACTACTAAGGCTCAATACTCAGCTTCTGTTGAAGAAGGAGAAACAGTTTGTTGTTTCTTTGCAGACCAAGATAAGGGATTACAACCAAGAAATACAACAAATCCAATGGTGGGATGGCAATCACATGCATCCCCTACCCAATCAGCATTGCAGTATGCAAACAAGGATATAGGACTAGATCGAAACAAAATACCAAGACTCCGAGTTCCACATAAGTAGCATAAGATATGCTTAACAACAGTAAAATTAAAAACAGAAGGGTTTTGCATAAATTGACTCACCCGATTCATAGTGAAGGTGATATCAGGCTGAGTGAAGGTTAAGTATTGTAAAGAGTCGACCACTTGTCTACACAAAGAAGCGTCACTCAAAGCTGGAGTAGATAAATTTAGATTAATAGAAAAAGACTTGGAAGTTAGACAGGACATAGGGTGTGTTTGGTATGACTTTTAAACTATCTATTGATAGAAAAAAGTATTTTTTTCAAAAATTTACAGTGTTTGGATAAAATTTCGAAGAGTGCTTTTAACTAATTAAAAATGCTAATTAGAATTTTTAATAATAAAAATGGTTTGAAAATGTGTAAAAACATATAAAATACATTTTTTTTCAATTAAATATTTAATTGATTTTCTTTCAAAAACGGTTATATAATAAACATTTTACTTAAAAACATTTTTTTAAATAGGTATACCAAACATGTACTTAGCGCCACTCATTCCAGCCTTATTAACTAAATCAAATGGGTACTTAGCTTGGTTAGCGAAAATGCTAGTAGAATGATAAGTAATTTCAAGACCTAAAAAGTACTTGAGAACTCCCAAATCAGAAATCAGAAATTTAGTGGTAAGATCAGATTTTAATTGAGTAATGTAGGTGTCGGCAGCCCCAGTAATGATAATGTCGTTGATGTAAAACCGTAAGTATGTAGCCTAACCATTCAAAGACTGCACAAACAATGAAGAGTCCGTTGAAGAAGGTTGAAAACCCAACATGAGTAAATGAGATGTAGATCTCTCAAACCATGCCCGAGGGGCTTGTTTGAGGCCATAAAGGCTTTTGTTCAATTTGCATACGTGAGAGGGAAATGACTTATCCACAAAGCCGACTAGCTGAGTCATGCATACATCTTCTTTCAAAAACCCATGCAAAAAGACATTTTTCAAGTCTAGTTGCTACAATTTCCATAAAAAAGAAGCAACAAGCTTAACCACAGGACTAAACATTTCACCAAAATTGAACCCTTCAACTTGATGGTATCCTTTGGCAACTAATCTCGCCTTGAAACGAGAACTGGAGCTATCAAGGTTATATTTGGTGCGAAACACCCATTTACACCCTACTATATTCATGGAAGGAGTGGTGAAACTAAGGTTCAGGTGCCTTATTCTTGAAGAGTTGAAAACTCCTCAACCATTGCTCTGCGGCACTCGGGGTATTTATAGGCCTCGGCGTAAGTTAAAGGATCTGTAGGAACATGAGTAGAACAAGAGGCTGTAGGTAGATTAGATGTAGTGTGAAAGGATTTGGGCTTGAAGATCCCAGACTTGGCATGAGTTTGCATAGGGTGAAGATTGGCTAAAGGAGACGATGGGTCAAAAGATTGTGTAGAAGGAGAGGTTGGTAATTAGTAGGTTGGGTGGGTAAACAGGTTGTTGAGGCCCTTCAAATAAAATACTGATTCTTTTTAAACTAATTTGTAGAAATAGTAAAATCGAGTCAAATCCCAAGAGAACTATAAGGATTAATTTTTCAATACTAATTAATAAAAGTAAAAGGGGGGTTTTTGTGAGTTTGTGAATTAAACTAAATTAAACAAAGTAATAAAAGCCTAAATTAATGAGAGTAGATCTTACCGAATATTAAAGGTGAATTTTTCATCCAATTGTAATTTGATCAGAGGCTTAAAAACGATAAATTTTCAATTCAAGAACTTAGTCTACTAGACACGATAACGTAACAAGTATAAATTCTCCTAAATTCATTGACGCAAATCCATCATTCAAGTCAATTCTTATTAATAACTTAATTGGGCACGATAGTGTTCCATATCAATTGAAAGATAGTATTAAACACACTGAGATGGCTAAACCAAAACTAATCAATCGAGATAGCTACAATTTAATTAGTTTTGCTTCCTTATTTCCTTAGAGTCTATTAAGGAAGCTATGTAAAAAGGAATAGCCACATTTTCATATACATAAGTCGACTCTTTACTATTTTAATTTCAATCATTTACAATAACGAGGATCACAAATTCATGGATAGTTGTAGAAAGATTGAAATTAAATTAAGACGTTAATTTAATTAATAACAATCATTCATAAAAATTAAGAACAAGAAATAAAAACTTATTGAATTAAAAGAAAGTACGTAGAAAGGATCAAAGCATCACAAAATTTACAATTGGAATTGGAATTAACTCACCCTTGAATTAAAAATGAAAAACTAGCTACTCATGGTGATTAATATCGAACTCGATCAATTACAAGATTCACTAGGAAACTTGAAATGTTTACTCTCTGTTTTTGGTGGTGCCATCTACAATGCCCAAAGCTCTCCTTTTATAGGCCAAGAAGGGGGTAAAAATAGCCTAACTATGCCCAAATTAATCTCTCAAAAGAAAATAAAATAAAGTAAGTTTGACTAAGAAGTTCCACAAAACGGGGAAGGAGTTCCAACCAAATTTGACTCTCTTTAAATATTTATAAAATATCTATTTTCTTCCTGTAATAAAAATTTGTATCTCCCTAATTGTAGGGTGTAGTCATGCCTTATTGCCAAAAAAGCTTCTGCATAGACTTTCTTCTAAAACGAGTGTGAAGATTGAATTTTGTCAAATCCCTAGGACTTCACCACCTAAATCAAATTAATCATAATTCTCATAATTTAGCATGAAATCTATTCAAAATATAAAGGGTTTCAACACAATAAATGACTAAATTTACAACCTATCAGTGGGTTGGGTCAAAGGTGGACTTGGAGAATTTGATTGGATTATGGAATTTGGAGGGTGAATAGAATAGACAAAGGGAGAAATGGTGGAGGAATTTTGGGCAGATGGAGTGTTAGATACAGTACGAAGAACAGAGATAGCAATGAGTTTCTGTAAAATGGAAGAGGAATTTTCACCATAAACTTGGAGATGGCTAGGACTAGAAGATATGAAATTTGCAAAGGAAAAAACAGATTCATGAAAGATCACGTGTCTGAAGACAATTGTCTTTTTGGAGATAGGATTGTAACAAAGATAGCCTTTGTAATCCAATGTATATCTAACAAAGACATGTTGGGTGGTTTTGGGTTTTAGTTTATGGTGATTATAGGATTTAAGAAGAGGGAAACAAGCACAACCGAAGACCTTTAGGTGATTAAGATTAGGAAAGTAACCAATAAGGGTTTCAAATGGCGACTTATAAGCAAGAAAGGCACAACACATTTGGTTGATAAGGAATGTGGCTATAGCAAAAGCATGAAACCAAAACTAAAGGGGAACAGAGACATGAAAAGCAAAGCAATGGTTGTTTCAACTATGTGATGATGCTTACGCTTAGCGATCCTATTTTGCTGAGGTGTATAAGGACATGATTTCTGGTGAAGCACCCTTTTAGACTCAAAATAAGACCAAACAAAAGAACATATGTACTCACCCCCTCCATCATATCTAAACACCAGAAGTTTAGTAGGAAAAATATTGTCAACAAGTGGAATAAACTTTCGTAAAACAATGCTAATATTAGATTTACGAAGCAATGAAAAAAATCCATGTATACTTGCTAAAATCGTTTGTAAAGCTCACATAATATCTATAAAAAGTAGAAAAAATAACAGGAAAAGACCCCACATATCACTATGCACTTACCCAAGTGGTGTCAAAGTTTCAGAATGTGAAATAGAGAAAGGTAGCTGAGGCATCTTAGTCTTCAAACAACTCAAACATTCACAAGTGGATAACAAACGAGGTAAAGACAAATCAACACTAGTTAATGTTCTGTGTAATATATTGGGAGAAGGATGGCCTAGGTGGTAGTGCCACAAAATGGAGTCTTATGATTCAAAATAGGCATGATTTTTCGTTATACCAGTAATCGGAGAGGAAGACACCCTTATTGAATTAAGTCTTTGATCACTCTTGCCTTTGTACAATACTCTTCTCGACATTTCGTCCTGAATAATGAACCATTCACAATAAAAAAATAAATATGCTATTGTTATCTTGACAACACTTGCGAACTGATAAAAGGTTGGATGCAACAGCATGAGAATGCACGACATGAGACAAATTAAAATTATGAGATAGAGTGAGAAGAATATCATTTCCAGAGTTAGCTATTTCAAGAGATTGTCCATTCCCAACCATGACTGAATCTTCCGCATTGTAGTTGTTGACAAGATTCAGATTAGCAAGATCATTTGTGAGATATGTATTACATCCACTATCTGTCAGCCAACAAGAAGAATCACGATTAGCAGAGGAAGAATTATTATTATTCATTGAGTTTATCACCATGGCCGCTAATTGTGTAGGAGGATGTCAACCTTGGAATGAGAAATTCATTCTATTATAACAATCCAGGGCTCCATGACCAACTTTCTCACAAATCAGGTAGATGATTCTTCCAATTGAGTTGTTTGAATTTTCAGTCAAGTTAGGAAAATTGAAACCTCGACCATTTGGACTAAAATTTCGTTTGCCATGTTGAGGTGAAGCGGGACCTCAATTGTTCAATTTTTTTGAATTTTCTTGAAAATTTGAAGGTGCAGATCCATGAATAGCGACCATTGCAGTGGGAACTAGATCAGACTCTTTAGCTAAGGCAACAATTAATTTTTCTTCAACGGTGAGCATGGCATGAATATCCACAAGTGTTAGGAAGTCTTTGCGGGTTCGAATCGATGTGCTAAAGGAATTTAAATCTGGAGATAGGCCATTGAGAGTGTGTATAATAACTTTTTCATCATCAATAGAAACAGATACAATTTGATTCGACCAATATACTGCTCAACAGATTCGGTCACAGATTTCTTGATGGAGTACAAATCAAATCGTAATTCAAGAATATTGAAGCAAGAGGTAGAGGAATACCTGCATTCCAGTGTTAGCCATAGATCTCTCGAAGAAGTTGCGCTAGCTACATGACCAAAAGAAGATGGAGACAGAGTGACATTGATTAGCGTGATGCGAGTTGTATCTCGAGTACTCCCTCGGAGGAATTCATTGTTAATTGTAGCAGTGAGGGTTCCGCTGGGAGCCCTAACAAATTGTTCTGGAGCAAGAATAGAGCCATCAATATGGCCAAAAAGGGAATGTGCCTTCAAGATCGCAACAACTTGATACTTCCACAGTACAAAATTTGTGGAATCGAGGTGCACAGGAACAAGATTACAAATATTGGAGAGGAGGAAAATAGGAGAGGTTATGCCACTGGTCTCAAAGATGCTGAGGCCATTGGCGTGTGTTAAAAGCTCTGATACCATAAAATGATATAAATTACCATAATTTATTTATCAACAGAAAGCCTTTATATAGGCTAGTTCAACTAGAGAGTGATTAGTGTAACTAATCACATTATTACACTAACTAATTATCATTTTTTGTTTTTTGTTTTTTTTGAAGAAGTCTTATCATTTATTTATTTTGAAATTAATTAATGGACGAGAAAATAATGACAATGATTTTTTTTAGTTCAAATATTAAAATAAATATTTTAAAATTTTAGAAATTATAATAGAATAATAGTTTTTTTTATTTAAAAAAAAACATGTTTTTTCTCTCTATTTTATATCATTTGAGTTTGTTTTTTGTTTTAATTCAATGATTGTGCGGTTGGGAGACCGAACTATCAATTTTTGTGATAATAGTAAATATTATATCTAATAAATTATGCTCGAATTGGCTAATTTTATTCGAGTAATGCTGACAAGCAACTTCAATTCTTTCTTCTTTTGAGAAGAGGGAAAATTTTATAATCAAGTGCTAGGACGAAGAGTGTGAAATTGAATTAATGTTGGTTATAATAATGGGTTTGGTCACCAACTTTTGGGACAATGAATAGTAAGAAGTCAAAGTGACTATGGAGTTCCAACGTGGTATGGACAGCGATTGTTTCCCCTTTTTCTACTTTAATTAATTTAATTCATTCATTATTATGTGATTAAACAACCATTACATTTTTCTAATTTAAATTAATTGACTTTCGGTTTTTCTTTTTCACATTTCCCAATTCCTCCCTCGGATATCGCAAAAAATAAAGGTTGTTTTGTTGTTCAAATGCTGTCTAGAATCTTTTCTTTTTTCAAAAAAAAAAAAGAAAACCAACATGCCAATATTTTTTTAATTAGATTATTAGATTATTCGGTTTTATGTTCTAAGCTAGCTTACCCAAATTCATAATTATCATGTTGGTCCCTTTCATTAAATTTACAATTTTATTTGCATAGAGATGATAAAGTAATCCAATCCATCTTTATATGTTTGGACACTTTTCGTTCATCCATTCGATACAAATCATTTATAATAATGCTATTTTTTTAAAAAATATATATATTACAATGTGACAATAATCAGTCAACTTAAATAAAATACAATTAGTTAAAGTACTAGAACATCTCTAAAAGTTAGAAGTTCGAATTTCCATCTCATCCTTTGTTGACTAAAAAAAAAACATGGCTAGCTATCACTTGATTTCTTAGTCATATCATGGATGTTCGAGCAAGACAGATTCTTGCTACTCACGCCTATATATTCAAATCATACTTAGCAAGTTCAAATGATGTCACGACTCGATCTTTAATAGTCTTGGCCCATCATCAATTCTTTTGGAATATAGTGTTTCATCTCTATCATGATTTTTCTATATACACAAACTTTTCTATTATTGTTTCTTGATGTGTTTGATTTGATAAGACATTATGTTTATGAAAACATCTCATTTGAAAGGCAATCAAAACGCATAAGTTTTTAGACAAAAATTTTGAAAACTATTGGATGAGATATGTATTCTTCCAACAATTATAAAATATCTACTCTTTTTTTCCATTCACTTTAATTTGAGAATGTGTAACAAAGTCGGTTCTACAAAACACCACATCGATATCTATTCAAATTTTCAACCGTTTTAATTATTTTGCAAGTTGTCGATCAAAATTGGATAATTAGATCTGTTCATAACATGCACGTATTTAAATTTTCAAACAAAAAAAAAGTTCTCAATCTACTAAAAATATATATATATATATATTTCTTCATAGGAAAGAATCATATATAACTACTTAAATCAACTTACTCGGGAGTCATACAATAATTAAGTAGAATTACATCATTAATTGGAAAAAGTGTTTCTCAATTAATTAATTAGAACAATTATTGCTATTAATATTTTAAAAAAAAATATAGAGAAGGACGGCCAACACCATTACCAAACATTGAGGAGAAGACAAAGCATATAAATAGGTGGAGATAAATTACAAAGAAAATGAGACACCCAATTTCCTTTCAATTTAAATATTGACAAAAAAAAATTATACGGGTCCCTAATCTCATATTTCTTACCACGTGGCAGCCTTAGGATGTTTCACACCTCCCAATATGCCACTTGACATGTTACCCTAATTAATTAAGCTTTGGCAATAACTATAAAAATAATAACAATGATACATTAGTGTCTAGTTTTTATTTATTTATTTTTTAGTTCAACTATAAGTAGAGATGAAGATTTATCTTTTCAAAATAGTTATTAATATGCTCATTCATTAATTGCTTTTCAAATATAAATTATATAAGTATACTCAAAACTTTTACCCACAGGTGGGATCTTATGTTAAAAAGTTATTTTTGAAATCTTAGTTCAAATAAAACACATTAAGTTTTCTTTATCACGAAAAAGGTAGGGTTTAAAAACTATTTCTTTTTTTATTTTAAAAATTTGATTAAGCTTTTTTTATAATGTAATTTAACATTACTTATTTTAATTCTAGAAAATAAATATTATTTCATTTTTAATATAAGTTTAGTTAATATATAATAACATACCTAGGAAAAAAAATATTTACATAAATAACATAAAATAAAATGTATTTACAAATATAGCAAAAAGTTTATAATTCATAATGTATATTTGAATTTCAATGATTTTGAATTTGAACGCCAATTTCATTTTTGAGTTCAACCAACAACATGTGGAGATGAGAATTCGAATCGACGACCTTTAAATCTAGGAGATATGACTTAACTAGTTGATCAATACTTTGTTTTGCAATTTAAACGCTAATTTAATTTCATAACATAATTTTTTCTCTCTATCTAGATATTTCTCAACTATTTATCCTTGAATTATTGCTAAAAAAAATATCCATCCTTGAATTAAGCTAAATACAATAGAGTTAATTTGTTAGTTAACAATATCATCTTGCAATTAGCTTTGGTTGTCATAAAAGTAGATGTTGATCCTAACATTTTTCCCTTTTTTTCATAGACTAACATTTGTTTAGTTGAATTGAAAACATACATTAATTAAAAAAATCACTTTTTTTTAAAGATAAATGGATTTAGGGTATGTTTGGTATAACCTTTTGAAAAAATATTTACAAGTAAGATATTTATTATATAAGCATTTTTAAAAGAAAATTAATTAAATACTTAGTTTAAAAAAGTTTTAAATGTTTTTTTATACGTGTTTACACATTTTCAGACCACTTTTGATTATTAAAAATTCTAAAAAATATTTTTAATTAGTTAAAAGCACGGTTCAAAATTTTAACCAAACATTGTTAATTTTATTTTAAAAAAATACTTTTTTCTATCAATAAACCTTTTTGAAAGTCATACCAAAAACATTCTTATTCTCTCTCTCAAATCACAATTGATAGTCTATCAAGCTCAAAAAAAAAAAAAAAAGATCTAATAGAAGGGGAGCTAAGATCAAGATCAAATCTAATTAAGATCTCAAGATTTCCCATCTTGAGAGTGATGCCCACACCCCAAATTCAATTCCTAGAGCCATCAAAATATTTTTTCCCTGTTCAAATATGAGGGGGGAAAAATAACAAAACTAAGAAAACTAAACTAATTAAAGAAGAAGAAATATTAATTAAAAATGAAGTAAACATCGAATCCTATAATATCTCAATGATGCAAGGTTGAGAGTGAGGTGTTCTGTCCCAACCCTTCTTGGAAGAAGAATATTTTTGGTAAGTTTCAAAAAGAATATCAAATTGAATCTTAATTACAAACAATAATATGAAAGAATGACACGATCATATTCTCCATTGTACCAATCAAAAGGATTATTTTTTAGACTCATATATAGGTTAGTACATTTCACAATCATCATGTTTTTTTATTCACATTTTCATACACGTATCTGTGCAAAATTATTTGTCAATCATTATCAATATAATGGATGAAAATGAATAGTCCTTACACTTTTAAATTAAGATATTATTTTAACCACAAATAACTAGAGAAAAGAATGTTGAGATTCATCTTATTATAAAGTGCAATCACTTCATGATATTGTACCAAAAAATGGTATAGAATATGAGTAGAAAGTAGGACTTTAAAAGTGATCTACAAAGGGAAAATGAGTGCAATATCTATATAGGTAAATAAGACAGGCTAGAAATTTAGAAAAGACAAATGGTGAGGACCATTTTGAAAAGACATCCATAGAAACTTCTATATTTCAAGTAGCAATTGCCATTTCTATAGCCTTTTTGTAATCCAATGAAAATCTTTTACAAATAATATTTGGTTGCATATTACCATTAAAAATTTGACAAATAAAGAAGAAAGGTGCAAAATAGAAAATTTTTTATTTTCTTTAAAAAATTAAATAGTTATCAAATTTTTTAATAACAATATGTAGAGTGATTCTTACATACGGGTATTCTTCACCTTTGACCATTTGTGAACAAATATCCTGAACCCATAAATTATAAAAGGTTTCTCCTCCTTTACTGGTAGTGCTATCTAAACCTAGAAATCACATTAGATATGTATTTTTATATATATAATGAGTTTGTTTTTAGTTTTGATTTCGAATCTATTATGTTTTAATCAATAATTATGTAGATTCACTTATATTTTATTCACTAAAAATATAAGTACTCTTAAGCTAAGTCTTAAAATAAAATAACAAATAACTAAAGCTAATTTTAGTCTTCTTTTAACTTTTTGCACCACAAAAGGGTAAAATCTTGACCTAATCCAATCTTGAACTCTAATAATTAACTAAATATTTAATTTTTTGAGATATAATGTAACGTCCCATTATTTTTAATTCAATTTAAGTTTGGTATTTTTGAATTCAATAGGAATTTATTTGATGCGGTGATACAGAGGGGAAATAATTAAGATTTCTTTTCTTTTAAATAAAAGAGATTTTATCTTTTAGGAAAAAAAAAAGATAATGACATTTTTGAAATTTTTATCAATTGGGCTAGGGTTAAGGTTTATGGAGAAGCCTATAAGTATTCTTATTATGAATCCTAGCCACCAAGCCTCCTTTACTTTTCTAAGAAAATTTTCTTCCTCTTTTCCTCTCCCTTTCACGCAAACCCTTCACCTTCCAACTCAAACTTTTTTCTCTCACACTCACCCTCCCGACTAGCGGTGACAGACATCAGCGGCAACGAGCGAGGGGCGACAGTGAGCACGACAATGACCATCAGGCTAACTAACAGCGGCGGCGACCAAAAGTGACAACACCAATCCTTTTATCTCTCTCTTGGTTTTCCTCTCTCTCCTCTCTCCATTCGAGTGGTTTTTCATGGCTGGCTTCTTCATCACCTCCTCACACCAACTGTTGTATGGTAAGACAGTGACGCTTTTCTTTCTTATGATTTTCTAGCTTTTTCCTTTTGGCCACGGTTTCCTCCTTTTTTTGGGCGGCTAGAGAGATGTTTTTGGTGAAGCGAATGGTCAGAGAGAACCACGAGGACGAGATCTACGCGTTGGCAGAAGCAAATTACCGAACGAAGGTCTGGTGAAGCGCCATGCTGGTTGGAAGCACACTGCCAGGTGCGACACGTTAGGTAGTTATGCTCAAAGTTCTTCAACTAGTGGGAAGCATAGACGATGACCTTGCCATGTTGTATCAATACGCACCCAAACCTGTTCTTCGAGACATTACTGTATACAACAAAATTATCGATACCCTCTGGTAGTGTAAGTATCGACACAGGAACCAAACTTTGCTTTAGTTCCTGGAAACTCGTCTCGCATTCTTCTTTCCATGCGAACCTATTGCCCTTCTGGATTAACTGAGTCAAAGGCAATGCTCTACCAAAAAAGTCCTGCACAAATCTTCGATAGTAGCCTGCTAAACCAAAGAAACTCCTGACCTCGCTCACATTCATTAGATGTGACTAATTAGTCACAGCCTCTACTTTAGCTGGGTCCACTAAAACACCATCCTTGGATACCACGTGTCTAAGAAAAGACACTTGGCTCAACCAAAATTCACAGTTGGAGAATTTGGCATAAACTTGTTAGCCTTCAGGTTAATCAAAACATTCATAAGGTGTTCTTTATGCTCTACTTCTGGCTTGGAGTAGACTAAGATGTCCTCAATGAATACGATCACAAAGGTGTCTAGAAACTCTTTGAACACTCTATTCATCAGCTCCATGAACACTATTGGCGCATTGGTTTGTCCAAAAGACATGACTACAAATTCATAATGCCTAAACCTGGATCTGAAAGTCGTCTGTGGAATGTCTTCATCTCTTATTCTCATTTAATGATAACCGTACCATAGATCAATCTAGGAGAAGACAACTACTCCTTGAAATTGGTTGAAGAGATCATCAATTCGAG